>WEIS01075654.1:25075-43398 GCA_013389965.1 Todus mexicanus | reverse complement strand
CCCCCACCCTTGAGAACAAATCTATTCCATTTTCAGCTACAAACCTATAATAGGAAAACCCAAACCGAGGGAATTTCAGTGATTACATGCACACAGTCTCCAGAGCATTCAAGAAATGTGATCAATACACCTTCTGTTGCATTAAAAGAAACCAACAGACAAACGTCTGGTCTCAAAGAGTATGTGAATTATGATTGCCAGAGCCTCTAGCAAGGAGAGGAGCCTGAGGAATCTCATTCCTTCTGTAGGGTGGTCAGGGAAGCAAATGCCTCGGCAGCATTATCAATTTAAAAAGCAGTTCTAGGGCCTAGAGAGGATTTTGTTTAATGCCAAAGGAATGCAGACTCCTCAGATGTCAGAGTGGAGCATGTTATAAAGGATACAGGGGTTATTCACAGACTTAGGAAAAGGCCCAGATATAGATTTTACACTAGTCCTCAGATGAACAGACACGCCAAGGAAACCTGTTAAGGCTGTCACATATGACAAACCCACAGGTCAAGTCAAGGAAAAGAGTCCATTTCAGTATCACAGAAAAAGAATCAGCCCTAAAGCGGGGAATAAAATGCCCAAGACTTTCCTGCAGAACGTGCAAGCAAATTGAATCACTATCATTAATAACAGACACTAGGATTTAAAGAAATCACTGAATTTATGACTTATTCTCACTAGACATCACACACCTTACGGGTCTCAGTTTGTCTAGCATGTGTGTAAGCAGTTGTCAGTCACGTATGGGATTATTTACGTGAGGTTAGCATTACTTATTATTAAATTGTAATTCATTGGCATGGATTTAGATTTGCACAATCAGAAGCAAGCGGCCATATCATGAGAGACTGTATCAGTCACATGGATACTTTGGGCAGACCAAGGCAACACCTTCCAGAACTCCTTAAGAAAAGGGAGGTAAGAAATAGGGACCTGGTTGCTTGGCTTTGAGACCCCCATCAACCCTGCAAGGCAAAATACAACCAGAACACAAATGACTTTTATTCAACAGCCACGCTGCAGAAAACTGTGCAGAACAACTACACAGAAAGCCTCAGGAAACTGCTAAGTAGCAGGCTGTTTCTACACTTTAAATGCCTTACCACACGATCATTGGTTTTCATTAATTATGTATCATACTTAAGCATTATTACTTTTATTACTAATACTTCTGACAGATGATGCAAGGAGGAGCAGTCTCACCAAAACATTTGGAATTAGCTGTTGTGCTCTGCACAGGCTGGAGCTGCACGAAACCAAAGAGCTTAAGGTAGATATTGAGCAACGCTGATCTCTGCCAGAAGGTTTGGCTCAGAAAGACTACCAAATACCACAAGATACACATTTTTAGGTTGTCCACCTGTGAAACTAGGCTTTTGATTTTTCTTTTGCTTCCTAGACTGTATACGACGACTGTGCTAGAAAGGATCTGAATTGTCTAAATACTTGCAACACTGATGGGTTTACACGTGGGTCAGAATATTGTGGTCAGAATATCACACAACTCGACTGCTTCTCATGCTGGATGGAACTTTGTAGGTTGAAGCTCTCAGAATAAAAAGGAAACACTTGCTGACAACACGAGAGAAGTTAAAAAAAAACAAACCCACCAGAAGAAAGACGAGGAGATGCAATAAGGAGCATGCAGTTTAAAAAAGTCACTTTGAACTGGCAGCTTTTCTGCCTTGTCTAAATTTAAAGAGCCACCCACAAGAAGGCCAAGTGAGAAAGAGAACTTCCAAAACCAGAAGAAAACCACCTCTAACACCATTAAATCCCACCTAGTCCCTCTAAACATGGGACCATGAACAGCAATCCAAGTATTCAGAACAAAATCCTCTCCTGGGACTGCTTCTGTATCCCGGACAGGAGCGCTTTGCAACAGCAGAGCTGGGGTTAAGTAGCTGAAGCACATCCAAAGGCCACAGTACACTAACAACTGATTTTGCAAACAAATAAATCAAGCTCAAGACTGAAGTTTCAGCCACTGTCTCTGGCCGCCCATGGACCACGGTCCCTAGAGACAAGGGATGAAGCAGGCACAGTGCTTGTGACACAGCCTCATGTATTGGCACAAGTAGGCAGCATTTCCAAAACAAAGATGCAGGCAGGAGTCCCATGACCAGAAGAACTATGAGGCAACCGTTTCAAAAGTGCCTTCAGAAGGTAATTCTGTGTCACGCAGACTCCAAAAATCACTTGGAAAATGTTACTTCACATTTGTTTGTGCAGGGGGGTCTGACAGCAGCTCTTCCCAGTGCCAGCACTATCTCTGTTTTCAGACACAGAAAAAACATTCCCGGTACCAGCTTTCTGGAGGCTACTTCCCTATGTGAAGGGGCAAGAGGCTTGCTCAGGATATGTCAGGGCTGTGTCAAGCCTGTTACAATTCCCTCCTAGCTAAGAGAGCCAGAAGGCTGTCCGTGGAAACCATCCATGTCACAAAAGCAACATCTTGCAAGAGAAAGGAGATGGTGCACACCAACGTCTCAGCCCGCTGTTGGATACAACCCCTTGAACCCAAAGGATGTGAAGATGATGAGGGCACTGGAGGTTCTCTCCTATGAGGAAAGGCTGAGAGCGCTGGGGCTGTTTAGCCTGGAGAAGAGAAGACTGAGAGGAGATCTGATCAACACTGATCAATATCTAAAGGATGAGGGTCAAGAGAATGGGGCCAGAACCTTGTCAGCGGTGCCCAGCAACAGGCACAAAGTGGAACCCAGGAGGTTCCATCTGAACTTAAGGAAAACCTTGCCTTCTCCCATTCCTGGACCTCCCCATTTCTACAGTTGTATAATTACCATCATTTTGGTTGCTATAAATTCAGTACTGTAGATTCTAAATTGTTGTGGTTACTTGGAATTGAAATAACCAAGACCGTGAAAGAGAAGGGAAGAGCAAAGTAATTGTTTAGCATGGGACTCATGTAGAAGACTGCCAACTAATTAACAGTAGGAAGGATGGATAGAGACAACTTCCTAGACACTCAATTTGCATCTGTAATAACCCACTATATATGCTGGAACCCCACAGATACCACAAAGACACTTTACATTGCAAATAGTTGACTCAATTTACTTTGTCCTTCTGTTCTACAAATGTATTTGAAGAGGAGATTTTAATTACATAACATTGCTTTCAGACAACTTTTAGTTACTCAGTCATGAGTATATTATACCACAAAACAGAAGCTGTAGAAAAGGCTTTCAGTCCACAGAATTGTTTCGGTTGGAAGAGACCTTTAAGATCAGAGTCCAACCATTAACCCAGCCCTGCCAGATCATCACTAAATTGGGTCCCTCAGCACCACATCTCCACAGCTTTGAAACCCCTCCAGGGATGCGGACTCCACCACTGCCCTGGGCAGCCTGGGCCAGGCCTGGGCAACCCTTTCAGGGAAGAAGTTGTTCCTCACGTCCAACCTAAACCTCTGCAAATCTGGAAAATTGCGATGCATCTTATGCGGCTTGCATAGGTTTTGTAGGAGTTACAAGGTGATTGCTTCAATGACTACGCACACTACTGCTGACACTGTCCTCACACATCTCTCGGGATCAGTGGTGGTGTTCCAAAGAAGTGGTCTCCAGAAGGTGAAAACCACCAGTGACTGTCACAGACTTAGCTCGGACAACTCCAGAGGCAGTTCAAGCCACCATTACTGTCCTGAAGTGAATAGAATATCAAACACAGAACACTACAACTACTAAGGGCACACACACACGCCTCCCCCCAGAGGAAGAAAGAAAAGGAGTTTTAAGCCTTCTTCATTATACATTAAAATCAGAGGGGTTTCAGTTGGAAAAGATTAAAGCAGTAACAAGCACCTTGCTTATTATTTAGTGATTTCCAAAGCACACAGCAGCCATGCTAACAACCAAAAGACAAGAGCCTTGAACGCCGCCACCACAGATCTTAAAAATTCATGAGACGCTAACTACAAGAGAAATATAGAGAAGTTGTTTCCCCCATCACTGCCCGTGTGCTTCAATTCCCAGTATGAACAGCACAGCCGCTAAAGCAATTCTGTGATTTAAATGTTGACTAATACAACTGCACAGTTTTGCTTTTAATCATATGGTATAGGAGGAGTTGGTGGGTCTGTGTGCAGGAGGGAAACCAGGGAATGGAACTCTTAAAAGATTAATGATCTATTTAATGACTAAATAAATTAAAAAAAGTAATAATCAAACAGTTAATATCTGCTTAAATGCTTTCAGATAATTTTTGAAACAATTATCCTCTGATCTTTCCAGCCATTATAAGCCTCAGTTTCTCTGCGGAGTTCCTGCTGAAGCTAATAAGTTCCAGGAGCAGTGCCCTAGGACTAACTCAAGAAACCAGTTTTACATAGAATGGAGTATTTGTACCCCCACATTCCACCCAGTGTTCAGGCTAGAGAAAAACAGACAGGTAAACCAGTTAATTTCAAACACTGGCTAAAGGCAGGAGATAAATCTCTGCTGAACGAGCATGGCATTTAAATCACTACTTGTTTATGGCAGCACCTACGGCCTGACACCTTACCTAGACCTCCGAAAGTCTAGGTTAACTTTGAGACAGAGAATGTCAAGGTACTTCTTCATTACTCAGATAACACAGCAGAAAACTTGAAAAAGAATGACTGAATTTAACATCCCACAGATTAGAGTCACCTACTCCTTTAGCAAGCAAATATCAATTTTCAGCTCTTTCTGTATGATGCAAATCGCAAAATAAAAAGAGCGCAGTTCTTACATGCACGAGCAACGGGATTTAGCAGAGGCTGTTTCCATCTTCTGGAGATTACATTTCCCAAACATATGTTTTCACCTCTCTTCCTCCTGTGATCTGGATATATCTTTCAAGGAACACGTGTTAGAGTCAAATTCTATAAACGCTCGAACTGGAACACCACCACAGTTATTTTTAGGGTTGTTCTCCCTAACTCAGAAAGTCAGCACTTAGGTTGTATCGCCACAATGACAATATGGCTGTAGTAAAAAGGATGTAGTTGAAGGACAGAAGAATAGAAAACATTCCTTTTTTTAATTTATTTTGTGAAAAAGCAATGTATATGTCATGAGCATGCCCCACCAGTGCCCTGCGCAGCCTGTTCCAGGCCTCGACAATCCCTTCAGGGAAGAAATTTTCCCTCATGTCCAACCTAGACCTCGCCAGGCACAACTTGAGGCCATTTTCTCTTGTCCTATCACTTGTTCCTGAGGAGAAGAGACTGATCCCATCTGGCTCCAACTTGCTTTCAGGGAGTCGTCAAGAGGGAGAAGGAGCGAGCCTCCTTTTCTCCAGGCTCAACAGCCCAAGTCCTTCAGCCTCTCCTCACAAGACTTGAGCTCTACACCGTTCCCAGCTTCATTGCCCTTCTTTGGCAAACCATAAACTCTCCCGATTTTGCTTCTATCATCAGCACAGCTTCCTCCCACAGCACCGGAGAGACCTTCCGAGCACAACTGGCACAACTTTAACCACCTTCCGTCAGAAAAGTATGAGCTTTGGTACCTCCAGATTGAGCTTGAGACTAAGGGAGGATCCTCAGGATTTACCTTGAAGTTTTAGGTAGGATTTGTAGAATCATAAACCAAGGCACTTCATGGTGCTTGAAAGAGCTGCAGTCCTTCTGCATCACAGGAGGAACTAGAGCTGGAATTGGGCTTTCAGGGAATTCAATGTACACATGCTCTTAAACTTTAAAAACTTTGATAAAAGGCTAGTAACTTTGGAGCATCCTCTCTGCTTTTGGCAGAAGCAAGCCTCAAAAAAAATAGAGTCAACAGGACATTTCCCTCTCCTAAGAGAAGGTACTAGACGGAAGACGTAACAAAATCAAGTGCCTTCTCCCTTCTGTTCATTTTGACTGAGTGGAAATGCATGGCTTCAGGTGATGCAGATCTTACAGAGAGAGGTTTTGCCAGAGCGACGCAGCTTTTTTAATCGCCGTCACTGAGAAAAGGTTCAGAGAATACTTGTCAGCCCCAATTGCTAAAGACAGATGAGGAGATTTGCACTAGTCCAAAAAGACTTGCTCCCCACTGCCACAGATTGCACAATACATTTATCAAGGCTCGTTTCATTTTGCCATATTGTTTTGCCTGTTTGTGTTCGCTAGAAAAATAGCAATAACATGACTATTAGTGTCTGGAAGAACCGTACTGCACATTCATTTTCTGAATAACAGAGCCTAGGTCACTTATTAGTCATTACTGTAATGGAAGTTTCATGCATTTCTTACCTTCTCTTATTTCCTTTTAAATTTTAAGGAGCTGTGGACCTGCTTTAAGCACCTCTAAGCACAAACCTTTGTAAACTTTACTGGAAGCTTCATGTACAGACTGAAGTCAGATCTGAATTCCTAATTAATTATTTGCAAGGCAGTCTCTCTTATATCCCCAGCTTGCCTTTGTGAGGGGTCACGACTCTATCTTCTGAAATGAGCAGTGTCCAAACATGCCCTTTGATATTTTCTGTCAAGCTTCACCTTTTCAAAACAGTTTTGTCAATATTTTGGTTCTCAGAAAAGACTACGAGGATAATCCCACCTCCCTCACAAGCCCAGACAATGAATATCCCAGCAACTGTTAAAAGAGTCCCTCTACCTAGCTTCTTTCTATAATCAACCAGCATAACCCACTAAGCGAGCCAGCAAAAGAACCCGAAACAACCTTTTTCAAACCTCACATTTTCTGATCCTAATACATTTTGAAATTAATCCAAAGCGGATAAAGCTATCTTCACCTGGCATCGCTATATGAGACTCCAATCTTTCTCTTCAAGAACTGCATTTTCAGTTTCACTGTCCCACTCCTAGTGTACAGCTCAGGATAAGATTTCCAGCTGTAAAATACAGCCAGGGATGATTTTCGACACTGCTGCACCTTTGCAGTTAAGAAAGCCGGGCCAGCTGGTCCTCCGAGATCTTACAGAATGTTGCAGAAATTCTCCTGAAGAGGTGTCCTGGATTGGGTTAGAACAGAACAATTGTGTTCTATGATGTTTATTTTTCAGCTAAGTCTGTCTGAAGTTAGCAGCATGTTTTTGCAGAGAGTCTGCTTCTAGCAGTGATAACGCTCCATGTTTAGAGTTAGTACCAAGGATTGGTGTGCAAACCAAGGGCACTGCTAGATTTTGTGTACCACACTGAGAGGTGCAGGATAGTAAAGGCTGCACCTTCAGGGAGGAGCGAACAGGAAAGGGGACCCTAAATTAGCCAACGAGGGATTCCAGCCCATATACGTCATATTCGGTATAAAGCTGAGGGATCACGAGGGTCTCGGCCCTTCTCTCTTGGCCCTTTCGCCATTTTGCCCTTGGTCTTTTGTTTCCCTGAGCTCGAGCTGCTCTCTCGGCTTCAGGACTCTTCCTCGCTGGGTTTGGCCTTGGCAGCTTCAGCTTTGCCCTGAGGCCTCCGGCCCCGGTCTCAGCCCCCGGCTCAGGCCTTGGCTGGGCCCCAGGTTCTGGGCCGCATCCCTGAATCCAGCTCCCAGTTCCCGGCTGCTGCTGGGCCCTTCCACAGCATCAGTGGGGACGGATTTACCAGCAGGGGGGTTGGGTTCAATACTGGTTTTGTACAGATTTGTGTATATTTACTTTTTATTATTGCTATTATTATTTCATGTTTTAGTAAAGCTGTTCTAGTTTCCTTTCCTGATAAGTCTCTCTCCTTTATTTCCTTTCTTCCCTTTTTGGGTGGGGAGGGGGAGAGAGCATTCTGTTGCAGATTTGGGGAGTGCCCTGACCCCAAACCATGACAAGAGGTCAGCTCAAACTTTTGTGTTTGCAAAGAAGTAATTTGGTTTCTATGCTGTTTGTTCTTTCCACTGAGGATCCAGGGTATGACAGAATTTTCAGGAAAGGAAAATAATTGCCTTGCCTTCTTGCTGAAGGTTGCTGCAGGCTCTAGCTACGTGGACTGTGTGATGGCTCCCTGCCCAGAGCTGTGCTTTCTGCCACTTGGCAACCAGAAAAGAATTGCTGAACTGGAGGGTGACAAGAACCATCCACACATCACTGAGCAACAACCCCCTATGAAGGAAAGGACTTGGGGAAAGGATGAGGGTCTGGTTTTTATCCCTCTGAGACAACCAATTTCTCCGTATTTTAAAGAGAAACAAATGGACCAAAGTAGAGGAATATTAAAGGAAGGCAAATTGCGAGGAGAAAAACAAACAAAACCGCTAAAATCTTATTAGCACATGATTAAATTGGACAGAGTTTACGTAGAACTTTAATCAAGATGAATGAGGCTTTTTCCTTCACAACAAATGTTATGCTCAGGCTGAAAATGGTAGTGATTATTTAAGTGAAGTTACTGGGTTTGTTTTGTCCATACCCATCTCCCCGTTTTCTTTTTTTAAAAGCTGAAAACTGTATTGTTCCCACCCAAAAACTTTTGACACTTATTCTGGAAAACCAGAAACTGAGTGCTGGGGTACTCCAAACTCCTCAGGATACAGCATTTCAGAAGATATTTGTGAAACAATTTAAGGCTCAGTTTAGTGTTTCATCTAAAAACAGGCTCAAATCTAGAACCTGGCCAAAAAAAATAAAAGTCTGTGCTCCTTTTTGGCCTGTGTGCCAAGCTCTTCCAGAGCCAGGCCGGTAGGCTTCTGGGCCTGCTCTGAAGGTGGGTCAGGGTGTGGCAAAGGCCAGATCCACCAGTTCAGATGTATTCAGTAACCTCACAGGCAACTGGTTTGGTTATTTATTAGATAAATAGCATAAAGGGATGAAGATGGCAATTAGATATGCGTGCATAACTATATACAGTAGCATCTTTCATTGTAAGTCTGACACAAGACAGATGTCCTATACTACAGATTATCAGGCATATCATGTCTGAATCCTGATTATATTTTTGGGCCCTTTCATTGATAATAAGAGGAAATAATAAATATTGAACGTTTTGTGCAGAATCACAACAGAATTAGACATATGAGGGATCTTGTCCCAGCTACACAAACAGATGATATTTTAAGGGTCTCTTTTTATGACTTCAGAAAAAAATCTTTCCCATTAAAAATGGCAAACTAATAGACTTTGTTGCTATGGGGCATTCCCTCGTAATTTTTCTTTGCCGCGTTCATTCAGTCTGCAGCTTACACATCAAATAGTGATTTGGCAAAGTGCTTTTGAGTTCATTATTGAGAATCAATTTTTCCTCAGCACCTAAGTAACTCCAGGAAAATTCTCACTTTCATATCTGCCTAGATAGAATGGTTGCCCTCAGAATTTGTAATCATGGCGAATTTCAAACTGGGACTCTGAAAAATAGTTTTCTGCTAAGTAGCAGCTTTTCTTCCTCCTTTCTTAGTCCCCTTTCTATTCCCTTTTAACAGGCATTAGTACGAGATGTTTCTAGTGATTTGTGTAGCATAGGAAATAGTCGTGACACCTCCATGTGTGAGTATTTGGAGAAGAAAGTGTATTTTCTAGACCAAGATGTCTGCAGAAACAACACAGGACTCCTCAAATCCTTTCACAGTGGCCAGAAGAGATAAAACTAACTACATCTTTCAGATGCAGGACAACAAAAGGAATACATGACACTTCTGTGACAAGAGAAACTAGGTACTGATCCAGTTCATTTTGCTTTAGACTTTCATATGATTAATATTTCGTGTGTTGAAGGAATGCTGCTGGCAAGGTCTGCGTGCCCTAGAAAATCAAAACATGAACAAGTTTCTAAGGTTTTCTAACCCCTTTTTACCACTGTCTCTCCCTAAGGGATTACATGCTCTAGAATCTTCTTTCCAGTTACTAATTTCAAAAGATCCACTCAGTTGACAACTGAATAGGAACAATTCTTTGGCCTGCTGCTCAAAAATCTATATGATGAAGGTTTTCAGATATTTTTGCAGTTGGTACAGAATTTAAGTGACTGATAATTAGACTGTAAAAAAATAAATTCTAAGTGAAATTCATCTTGAATCAGATGAGGAATTCTATAAAATACAATATTCAGACACACTTCATGAGTTCCAAAAGAACAAAGCTTCAAGGAAAAAGTATACAAACTTATTTTAGTCCTTGTTTTTCCAGCGGAGACCCAAAAATTCAGGGGGCAGTTTTTTAAGGAGACAACCAGGGATTTAGCAATGCCACTTGGCCAAGGCTAAATCTCCCAGAACCTTCTGCCTAGTGAGGACATCAGCTAATGTATGCCATAATTTTATACTGACAGCCCCAGAGTCTCTTGCTGCTGAATTATTTATTAGTGAGACTAGTTGTTTGTCAAGGCAGATAATGGGGAAAATGTTCCCTGGGAAAAGAAAGATAATAGTCATGTTTTTAGTCTAAAAAAGAATCTCACTTTATATACTGGATGATATTCTTACTTGTTAAAGATAAAAAATATTTAATGGCTGGTCTTAATAGGTTAAAGGACATTTAATAGAAGGAAAGATCTCAAAAGATGTATTTAAACTGAGGAATATTCTGGTTTGGTAAAGAATCGTGAAGAGATGTCCTTTTGCAAACCTAAGTGCACTGTTTTACTGAAGACCTAATGATTTTTGATTAAAAAAAAGTAATATCCTCATACTAAAATGTTCAGCTTTCATTTACTGATAGCAATAAAAAGGAAAATAAAGGACGTGGGGCTGTTCAGTGGCCTGAAAATACAAGGAAAAGAAACTCTAGTGAGAAGTGCTGCTGCTTATGGTCAGGCACCTCTCAAACAGCATAACCTTCTCCAGCAATTCCCTTGACAATGTCACAATGCTCGCCCCAATTAAAGCCGCAGAAGGACAGGGAAACCCAACGTTGCTTTAGATTCCTACCTTTTGCTGTACTACAGAGGGCATTCTGGTATTACCGAGGGAAGGATGCCAAAGCACAAACCTTACCCAGGCAGAAATTCATGTGTGTATTGATCAACGCCTTTGGTAGCTTCCAGTTTATGAATGTAATTTATCAGTTGTTCTCTAGTGGCCTGATCTGGTTTTGGATGAAGCCAGTAGAAAAAACTCCTGCCAATTTCATTGGCAGCTAAATCAGGTCGTACATGGAAAGATACAGAATTGCTAACAAATTTCAAAAGCAGGGGAGGGGGGAAACAAGTAGGCAAAGATACGATTATTTCTGACCATCAATAAAAAGAATCCAAACCAGTCTTCAAAGTTACCTGTTTAGTCAAAACTAAACTTCAAGAATGAGTAGTATATACGTTATGACACGGGTAGCACATCAGGGATGACTACAAACTTTAAATGATGGCAAATATATAGGCCAGAGCTGGATCTGCACTGAACCACAGGACCGATAAGAGTAGTTTGGCTTTGCTTCTATCTGCCGGTATCACCAAAACACTGTTTGAAGAATGTTGAAAGTAGAAAGCATCAATAAACGTTTAGCTGGGCTCGGACACAACACAAACGGAGCTCTAATAATGTAGGTTTAGAAAAAAAAACAATGTTTCTGGTAAAAACAAAAAAATGAGTTGGGGAGGAATGAATCATCATCCTGCATCTACCCTATGGTTCTCTTCCAGGCACAGGCAACTTTACCAGTTGCCTGAGGCAGGGGACTGCTAGAAGCCAAGGAGAAATAATGAGAAATATTAGATGGTGGTTCCTGCTATGGGAGATGGGAGATCTTGATTGGTTCTGAGGAGGCCTTAGAGAGACCCTCCAGTACTTAAAAGTGGCCTACAGGAAAGATGGGGAGGGACTCGTTGCCTGGGAGTGTAGTAGTAGGAAGAGGGGTAGCAGCTTCAAACTGAAAAAGGGTAGATATAAATTAGATATTAGGCAGAAATAGTTTACGCTGAGAGTGGTGAGTCACAGAAATGAGTTGCCCAGAAAAGCTGTGGATGCCCTGTCTTTGGAAGCATTCAAGGTCAGGTTGGATGAGCTTGGAGCAACCTCCTCTAGTGGAAGGTGTCCCTGGTCATTGCAGGGAGGTTGGACTACGTGACCTTTCAAAT
Organism: Todus mexicanus; assembly: GCA_013389965.1. Lineage (NCBI taxonomy): Eukaryota > Metazoa > Chordata > Aves > Coraciiformes > Todidae > Todus > Todus mexicanus. The sequence continues at coordinate 31,490 of WEIS01075654.1, read as the reverse complement.
GCCCTTCCAACAGAAACCAGTCCATGGCCCTCCCATGGTGCAGGAAGAGCAACCCCAGCTCCTTTGAGATCCCCCTTTCTACTCCCTCTACTCCTACCTCAAGTTACTAAGCCCTGATATATCCTTTACCCGGTGGCTAATAAGTACCATTTTCAACTGGAAAAAAAAGTCTGACTACGTGCTGGTCTTCAGACTGAGCAGCAGCCTTTGAAAACACACTTGTACAATACCTGGAGTGTAATAATTTGGAAAGAAGTGCAGCTGTTTAAAAAGGCTATAACAGAACAACCAATTGGGTTATTAATCTATTCCTGGAAATAGAGAAACACCACCATGGCTTATGCTTTCCAGATGACTGCTCTAATCAGACCCTGTAAGTCAGAAAGAGCTCAGTTTTTCCCTGTGATCTTTATATTCTTCATTAAGCTGACAATCAGCATGAATTAATCAACCCTTAATCCACTCATTCTAGGAGAAAAGATATTTCACATAGAAGATTCTCTGTTTTCTCTCGAGTTGCTAATTCATCCATATTAGGCCTCGAGAGATGGAGGAGCTGCGTAGAAAGCTCCCAGCTCTCGCTCATGGAAACCCTCCCCGAACCTGACAGCCGCTTGCTATGCCCCGCACAGTGAGGTTCAGCAAGGTCCTCAGCATAAGCTTTGCTTCCAGCATATGAACCATCTCATTAAAACCAGCGTTTCGCCGTAACCTCAGAGACTGGAGAGAATCTGCACGCGGCTCTTTCCTCATCACCCAGCAATCACAACATACTTGTTTAGGAAAGGAAGTCCCCGAGCACAGCCAGGAGGGGGAATACTCAGGGAAGAGGGAAAGAAATAGGGCAGGTGTAGAGAGCTTCTCTCCCTCATGGGATCTCCAAGCCTCCAGCAATCGGGAAATTAAGTGATTCCTGAACCAGAGGCTGCAGCCAAGCCACCATGCTTAATAGCAACTGAGAAACATGAGAACAATTCTGCCAGTTCTCTCTCGGACACATGACAGTAAGCTCTAACAAAAACTATTTTCTCAAATTCAACGTGCCACTTCCAGTCGCAACTACACATTTTGATTTTTGAAGAGGGCTGAGTTCGCTCCCCCATTGAGAGCATTAGCAAAAACCTGCAACCATTTGGATCTAGAAACAGAATCAAAGAATCGTTGGCCTTAATATCTGAAGCTAAGACTGTGACAAGCATAAAAACCACGGCGACCACAGATGTTCCTTCAACTCTTACTTGTCCAAATGAACAATACCAACACTATCACAACCCACAAGACTTTCAAATACAGACACCTTTATGACTCTTGTGTAGCCTATTCGAGTGTGCTCAACAGAGCTGCAAAATTCAGGGCTTTTTTTTTTTTTTTTTTAAGCTTTTAAGGAATTGCACTGTAGAATAAATATGTAGAGCATTTGCAGAAGAGCGCTGCGAATACCAGCACACACGTCAAACCCCTCCCTTCCTACAGCCCACCACCATTTGTGTTTGGAGAATGGCATCAGCACTCTCTCGCCTCTAAAATAAACTCTGGGAATTTAGGAAGCAAAGAGTGGATTAAGAGATGAATTGTTTCCAATTGCATTTTCTGTTTTGCCAATAGAGCCAGATTTTCTTCTCGGGCGAAAAAAATCTAAGGCGTAGTTGAGGAGCAGGTGGGTTGCCTGCGTTTCCCTCAGACATATAGCCTACCATGCATATGCCGGGTGAAGATTCTATAGCGCTCAACTTGCACTGGCTGCTTTCATTAACCCAGTGTTCCACTTTATTATCTGCCTAAAAATAGCAGCGTGATGTAAGCGTCAGATTTCTCAAACAACAACAAAAAAACCCAACACAGAGCAGTTCTCCTAATTGAGCCAACTATTTTTTACCTTTCAGAGATGTTGGCTGCCTGTGAGCCTAGCCTGTGTGAATGTTTTTATGAATCAATTTTATACCACCCAGGCATTAGAAGTGGCTCTTCTCAAGGTTTTAGGGGAGTTGACATTTCAGTCACTAGCAACCCTGCATGCAAAACATCTTCGAGTCACTGCATGTGTGATTACATCTTTCCACAGGACTTCCTCTAATGGGAAATCAGTGTTCCATTAACAGCGCTAGGGCTGAAACGGTTTAAAATTTAAAAAGCTTTCATGACTCACCCCACAATAACACAAATAAAACTCAAGTCCTCATTTCCAGCACCTTCCTGATCTGTAGAGCTAAAGTACCCAAAAATTACCCGTCAGGCAAATTACAAGATAAGGTGACTTCCCAAGATCTTCTGAAAATACATACGAAAAATAAAAGTCTTTTTTTTCAGCCAGAACCAGATTGCAACAGGCTTGTGGGCAAGCAAACAAGCATGTGCAAGGGTGGGTGGTGTGCAGGGAAGGAGGAGGTTGGGAGCAAGTATTGAAATGCTGCCACTTGTCCCTTGCCTTGCATGACCTGTGTAAGGACCTTTTGTAATTCTACTTTCAGCACACGTGTGAAAGAAGGAGAAAGGAAAGAGACTTAGGCCTGTACATCACTCAAATATTACAGTATTTAAGAGCTTTCATATGAAAGAACAAGTACCATCTGTACCACACTTCTTAGAACTCAAAACAAAACCTTCTTTCAGAAGAAAACTACTTAAATTTTCAAGAGCAGCTAAGAACCATTTTCATTTGTGTTAAAAAGGTACCTGTTGAGCAAGCAGCTGTCACAGCAACAGAGATATCCTTGGACTGGCAGGTTCCACCATGGAAAGGGTCTCACATGCTGCTGGCAAGAAGAAAACAAGAGCTGCTGCAGCCCCTTCCTCCCATTTTAATCTTTCCACCAAGACCAACACCAGCTGTGCTCAATCACCTGCTTCATCAGACCTTAATTGGTTTCTCCTGTGTCTTCATTTACACACCCACACATAGCACAGTTCAACTTCTGCCTTTGATTTGGGCTAAACTGAGGTAGTTATGCTGAAACCAAGCCACTCTCTGTCCCATCCAAAATGCTCCACCAGCCAGGTGAAAATCCTAGTGATGGGGAGAAGGGAAACACTGCACCCATTTTTAAAAAGGGTAGAACCCTGGGAACTCCTGACCTGTCAGTCTCACCTCTGTGCCTGGGAAGATCATGGAACAGATCCTCCTAGGAGCTCTGCTAAGGACAAGGAGGTGATTCTAGACAGCTAGCATGGCTTCATCAAGGGCGTGTCCTGCCTGACCAACCTAATGACCTTCTATGGTGGAGTGGCTACATCAGCACCACCTGCATACTATGTATGGAGGTAAATTGCCCCCTTAGCCTCCCTGGGTGTTTGGATTTCACTCCATTTAGCTTTGCCTGAAACCAGAGTTGGACTATCAGCTGTCAACACTTGGGAGACCATTTTCCTTCTTACCTAACTGGTCTCATTCAGAGCTCCTACCATCTTCCTCCATCAGACTAAACTTCCCTGATTACTATCACCAGAAAACTCTCAGTGTACCTGCTTTTAAAGAAACAGAAGATACCACCACTTGTTTTTCTTCTTTTTTTTCCCTCCCTGTTCCTGTTTTTGCAGGAGAGAAGCAGGGCAGTGGGGGATGATTAGCTACAGCTGGTTTTCATCAAGGGGATGATAATGGGGAGAGTGTCTCCAGGCTGGGGAGAAATACAGGCTTGATGGATTAGCCGCTACAGCTGAAGTCTAGGTCCAAACCACAAAAGTCACATTTGCTTGTGCAGGAAATAAATGCATGTTTTGTAGTAAGGAACCGCTACCTTGAACAGCCTCAGGGATTTCTGAGAGATTGTATTTCTGATGGCTTATGTTAGACCTGTTTCTCATGTAGCAATGGATTGAGCTTGAGTAAAACCTGTCAGGCTTATTCTCCACTATCTTACATCAACTCTATGCTAACCCAGCACAGCAATTTCCCACCCCGTGCAGAAATTGGGAATTAGATACTCTCCATTAAACTCAGCTGAAGCTTCTGATTTTTACTGTTATACCAGCTTGTACCTCTGGTGATCACATTGTGGTGAAAAGCTTTTCTCTCTAAAAACAATTTAATCTATATTCTCCTACTCAGAAACGTACACAACAGTTGTTACCTAGTGTAGATTCTCCCACACTTCTATATGGCTAAATAGTTCCCACTGCTGTTGTAAGAACCTACTGTTCTTCTAGTTCCCTTCATCACTCAGTGAGCTTTTGTTTTTCCACCTTGATGTGTAGCTTAAAGGCTGTAACATCACTAGAAACCCAAAGAAAATGCCCAAACAGAAGAGATTCCCCCAGTCGACTTCAATGGAATTAAATATTAAAGCAGTGCAGTAAGAATATGCCTAAGACCCACCTATTCATCTGCATAGACCCAGCTCCACAGCCGCAGAACATCTGTCTTTCACCGGGGGAGATGCAGTTGTGTTAAAAAGGTCACATTTCACGTCTCAAAAGCAGAAAGTCCACGGGAGAAATCAAGATGTCAAAGGAAAAGAAAAAAAAAGTGGTTATTTAATACAGAGCTCATAAAAAGTCACTTCAGAAAAACAGTAGAGATGAAATACTCAGAAAGGCAACAATTAACGTCATTCTGTAACAAACATCCTCACTGTGTTCCTGGAAAGATGAGATTGATGAAAATTAGCTGCATCTCTCACATAGCATTTTATTCTTGCAAATATCTCTTCTAGCTTAATGAAAAGGAGAAAGAAACATCAGAATGATAATTGGACAGCACCAATTCCCTTCTCCCCCTCATAATTATTGAAACAAAGTTCTTGTGTCATGGAGATGTGTCGTAGAGCATAGTGCAGCCCATTAAAATGATGATCAATACAAGAAAAAGACTTGAATAGGGACAAAGAATAGCAATCTTGACTTATATGAAGAACAAAACATTTTGGAATAGCCTAATTGTTACTTTTTGGTCTTCTTTTGATCTTACTGGACACTAGGCTATGACAACTAGGAAGAACAGCTGGGACATTTGCTAAATCATAGGTTTGTTTGGAACCAGCAAGCCCAGGAGAGATGTCAAATCATGCAGATGATGAAAACTTCACACAAGGCGAGTAATTTCAGTTGACTCTGTTTCCAGGAAATTCACATAAAGAAATTTGCTTCCAGGAAATGGAAATCAAGAAAATGGCCCAGCTTTGTGTTAAGCCATGTGGGTCTCTCCTCCCAGCCTTCAGAGAGCATTGCATGAGTTCCACTGATCTCAGAACTAACCCATGACCCACACACCATAAAGAAATGAAACACCAAGTTAATCACGGAGCCCAGAGACATCTCTTTTTCACAGACCCTTGCCTTCTCAATAAGCTATCAATCTTTTTCTCCAGATGGTGTTGCCTCCCTTCAGTTGCTCCATTGTTTCCTTTGTTATGCAAGCGGTTTCTTGATTAAAATTTGTCAACTGCCTTTCCCCTAAGCATTCTCCAAATTCAAATAATATTTGCAGTTGTTAAATATGTTAAAAATACCCAAGCATACACACACACACAAAAAAAAAGCAACCCAAAAAACCACTCCAAGACAAAGTCACTCACTACAAATATTAAATGGAGAACAGAAACATGCATTTTGTGTCTATGTTCTCCCAGAAGACAGATGTAGAGAGATTATCAGTAATATGCCAAAGGCCAGATGCTTACCTGGAGCAATATAGTTTCACTGTCTTCTCTAGCTCTCTACATGTGCTTGTTCTTCGCTGTTAGCATAGCAAATCATTGAGCTGTCTTTATTTTCCAGCTTTTATGCATAGGTATACAGTCTTAATCCTTAGGTATCCCTAAACCAAGGTATTTTCCAAGGCAAGGTTACAATTGGTATTGCCCCTCTAATAACAAGGGGATGTTTTCACTGTATAACTGGAAGTAGTTCTCATGAACTCTCTGTAGTTCACCAAGAAGAGGTGAACTGTAGAAGATTCATGGTTTTAAATATTAAAAAGAAAACTCGTGAAACGCAGAGGCTTCTCCAGCTCATATTCAAATTTTCCTCATCTAAAATGCTGGAATGAAATCCTCTCAAGAGCAAGTTTCTCAAGAAGACTTTGAGAGTGTCGTGGTTCTGCTTGGGGAAGAAGTCTCAGGAGAACAGCTCTTATAATATCACGTCAGCGCTGCCTCTAGTCTTGGCCAAACCATACCAAGCACCACAGCCGTGTAGAGACCAACAGCAAAGGAAGAAACATTTTGAACATTTTAAAACTTGAGAAGATATGCAGTTCTATAATGGGAAAAAGCACACTATTTTTTTTGTTGTTTATCTACTTCAAACTCACCTACTCCTCTCTACATGCCTACTTCCACCGTGCCCTCTGAAGTGAAGAAGCCACGGTGCTAGAACTTGCCTCTAAAATTGAGAGCTCTAGGAAAAGGAAAGGAAAAATGATGCAAATATTTGCTTCGAGACACACTTCAGAGATATTTCATAAGACCTCCATTTGTAA
>WEIS01075654.1:0-25014 GCA_013389965.1 Todus mexicanus | reverse complement strand
AATATTTTTTGCCAAGCCTCTCTGCTTGAAGTTAAAGAAATGGTAATCATTTCCTTTGCGTTAGTCACTGGGCATGAAATAGAAATACGAAACTCTCTCAAGGTTTTATTATTACTCTACATATCAAGGAATTATAGCTTTTTAAGCAGACTTACTAAATTTACTTGTCTTTTCCTGCCTATCTGATATATATACATTTATATATAATGTTGCAAGACTGTCAGAAATACAGCTTGACAGGAAGGTAAAATATTTTACTTCTGAAATGACAAGCGTATGTTATTTTTTTTTATCCAAATGCAGCTCCCATATTTGGAGGAACCTTTTAGTGTGAATTTGGAGTCCTTAAAATCAGGGGTAAAAGCCTGATTGACTTCTTTCAGTCAGAATCTCTCTTTTTCTCTTCAAGACCTCTGCTAAACCCTTTACCTTCAGCGTCTTATAAGTGGCTCTAAATTCACCCATTCAAAACTACTTGTCTGGGCAGGTAAGGTTTCCTCTCATCCCAGGATTCATCCATGCAGCTTGCATACAGGTTGAAGCCAGGATTTTGATTTTCAGAGGTGGCTACAGACCCAATTCTGGCTTTTCATCAGCAAGGAAGGAATAAAACTTTTGCCTGGATTCTGAAATGGGGAAACAGAATCAAAAGTCTTAAAAATGGTTACGTACTTGCAAAGCCTTAGTTTGGTTCTTCTCCATTGCTTCAAGCTTGCGGAAAACACAACCGGACCTTTTACTAACGCTTTATTTTCAAAGATGTACTATTTTAAGTATACTGCCATACGGTGATGTATCAGCCAGGAACGGTGAGACTGGAGGTCACAGGAGCTCGGTGAACCTGAAGGGCAAGCTGACAGCTTGTGTCTGGAGTCTGCTTCTTGGATTCTCCTTCAGTTCAGAAAAAGAGAAGGAGACATTTAAGTACGTTGTCCCAATTCAGCCCTATTTCTAGAACTGTAGGTCACAGTCTACCGCCCTTTTCCAAAACGACCTTTTCTGGTGCTCCCATTTTTTCAGGGTGCCACTAGTATGTTAATCTTTCCCCAGAAATCACCGATTTCCTGATGTGATTTTGACAGTCCCTGTGTAATCACAGCACATGCTGGCTCAAAATATATTTTGAGGTGTTCTGAGGGGCTTCTTCAGTTCACCTCGTGAAGGTCTGATTTGCTTTACACTAACTGGTCAGAGTAGCAGTAGAGGTCTGATAAAGGAAGCTCTTGTAAAAAAGGTCAAGTAAATCAGACTGCACTAGGCTCCAGCCACAACCCTGCTACTGAAAACTGGGATAGCTTAATAAAAACGTGGCGGTGTATATGCCGCTGCTATCATCACAGTGAGTCCGTACCTTTAGCTCCGCTCCTTCCAGAAAACATTCACTTCTATCCCCAGATTTCAGGCTCCCTCCCAGCTTTCACCTTGGGTGAGAGTAACTGATGCAGTTCACACTTCTGCGTCCTCCCCGCGCATCCCTGAGCCATTTATTTCAGAGCATACTAGGCAGGGCCAAAGACTGTGATGCTCGAAACAGCAGCTTAAGGAACTGTTCACCCTTCAAAGAGAGGACGGAAAGCTTAAGAGTGCACAAAGCCAGGCTGCAGCCTGTGCCTTCAGCGTGCGCAACGGCTCTAATAAAGGTGATGAAAACACAGTAGGAAAGTGAATCCTGAGATGTGATGTGTCCGAGATGTCCCAGTCCTGAAATGTTTGTTTCCGGGCAAATTTTCCAAAGGTCCTGTGTGAGCGCACGGTCTAAAATGTCTAATTTTACAAGTTGCAATATGAAATCACAGGAACCAGAAGAGCGCTCTGTAAAAAGTCCAACCAGGGTGGAAAGGATTAGCCATTTAAATGAGACAAATGCAACCAGAAGCTCCTTATTCCAAACTAAAAGTTCTGGCAGGATACACGCTTGACAAAAATCTCTCTAGTGCACCTTTATTTGCATTTTCAAAGGAAGTACATCATCCAGGCCCAACAAATGGATTTATTTTACGGTTTCTATGACAACTGTTTGCCTTTCAGAGCTACCAAATGAAACGAATGGTGGGAAAAGACACTTTGTATGGTAAATTGATTCCCGGTTCTTTATCCCCATCATCCACCACTGCTTCGTTCAAAGGTGCTTAGTGGTTTAAGCTCTGTCGTGTTTCTAAATAGATTTTTGTACTGGTTTTGCACAGAACATTAATCCTAGACCAAGAACATCCGAGGCCTTAGTAAAAAGTTTTTTACATGTTTTACATTTGTGGTTGTAGCACAGTCTTAATTTTGATCACAGCAGAAGACAAAAGGACTCTCCAGTCTTTGCAGAGTATCATCCACAAATAACACAATTCTTTTAAGTTGGTCTAATCTTCTTGATGGGCCCACATATTGTCCTCCTCTGATCAAACACCCAAGCATACTAATTCCATACAGGAATTCCATACAAATGGAATTTTGCTGTGGTTGTCATGGTCTGAAGACACAGGACAAACGAGTACTACAGAAAATGCTGCTTTTCTTCGCTTTAAACTTAGAAAAGTTGGAGGTGTACAAACACTTCTTCATGTCTGAAACAGAACGTGGAGATTCAAAACCTAAACGGGGTTCTAGAATTCATTATTCCTCTGAAGTGGATGTGATTTTTAGTTCTGCTTTCTACGGGATCCTACAAATTGCTTTGAGCTTCTTTTACATCTATGTTGACCAGCTGTGGCTCCCACGGTATTGAAGGAGGGAGAAGCTGTCACATCACTCAACACAGAACCACTCTCACAGGTGGTTATTCTTTTTCTGCAGTTCTTCTCCCAGTCCTTCATGATCCGATCGTTTTCTACAGGTCCAGCTTAACAGTTGGACTAATCTTCCCTGCTTTGTATCCCTGTCCCACTCTTATGGTGAAAGGCCAAGTATATTTTAGGAGATCTTGGCAGGAACATTAAATGAAAGAAAGAGTTCAGCCAAGAATCTTTAATAGAAAACCACCAAGGGAAGAAACTGAGGGGACTGAGTCACAGTTTCTGCATTTTGCTCTTAACAAAATCGCCGACTGGCAAAGGGAAAACCTTCTTGCTCCCCTGCGTATTGCCAAACTCGCAATGCTATTTTGCAAGTATTTTTCAGTGTTGAGTCAAACATGAATAGGCAAAAAATGTTACATCAGAAGCAAATATGTCACTCAAGTTAGTTCACACATTTTACTATGTGCCATAAGATCATTAGTCAGGATGCAAGAACCCCTGCCTTGAACAGGTAAAAGATATTGGCGTTTCGGGTCCAAGTCCTCAGTCAAGCAGAATGAATTCGAACTTAAATTTCCAGTGTCTCAGATCACTGCTCTGGCTATTGACTTTAACACTGGAAGCATCATCTGGTCTGAAGGAACTTTTCTCTCCCCTCAACAAAGAAATGTAAAGGTGAAAGCACATTCCTTCCTCGAAAAACAGTCTATTTGGATTCTACGGATTCCCTTCTGCTACAATAAATAACAGCGTTCTTAGAATACAATCTGTAGCTACAACAGATTGACATATATGATTTCATATGGATACAGAAAGCCCCAGATCCTTAATTTATGACCTAAATGGGAGGAAAAAAACCCCAGTGTCTGTGTTTGTGTATGTGGATGTAAAGACCATCTTGATTTTGTAAGGTCAAATAATAAAGCACTGCATAAGTGTTACCATTACAACTTACCTAGAATCTGTGCATTTTGACTGAAATTGTACTAGTCAAGGTTTAAACTTGGTACCTATTGCAGGCTTGTAAACAGGAATAATGGTGGGGAGCTCGTTATGAACATTACCTGTCTCACTAGACAGAAATGAAGTATTTTTTCACCTCTCTTGCTCTGGGCCACTCTTTTGCCTTGTTTCACATAACACTGTTAGGATGTAACCCTTAGGACGCTGCCCTGAAAAACAGTGCCTCAAACACTCATCCAGCAGCAGTGATTGCTGAATTAAGCCAGGCAACAGCCAATAATACCATTAACCGCAAGAAGCCGATTCCTAATGAAAAATAAGCTTCAGAGCTCTGCAGGGGAAAACACGCTCCATGAATAATGAGATCTTGCAGAGCGGGCTGGAAACACACTGTAACCGCCCCATCTGCTGGTGCGGGCTCAGGCTGCACGCAGCCACTGCCGCGGAAATTTCTAGTTCACGCAGAAACAGGTACGAGTGTTTTGCCTTGTGTTTGGGTCACGTACCATCTGGTTTCATGCGTGGTTCAAGAACAACCCTGGCCAAGCAGGTAAGAGCGCCGAGGACCCAGTGTTGCCGGCTGCCTGGTTTGTTCCCAAACCCCTGCAATAATATCTGTTGCTCATCAGTGATTTTAGGCTGTCTGTGTAAACAACTGTGGCACCTCCACCTTCTAAGAGAGACAGCATTTGGTAAGCATGATGCAAGGAAATGCCAGCAGTTGATCAGCTCCAGCCTACTGATGTGGCAGCCAAGTCAACTGTGATCTATTAGTGATGTATCGTGACTACAGTTACTACCGCTAGTAGCAATAGAATTCCCATGCTACTAGAATTATTCCAGCACTCGTTAATAACAATTGCTAAATAAATGTATATAAGAATTGTATATAAGAATTATCATCAAGCATAGAGAGCTGGGAGTAGAGTAGTTTAAACTTATCCACATTCTACCTCAGGGGCAAATCATGATATTTGGGGGTTTGTCATTTTATTCAACTTTTGTCAGGTAAAGTGAGAGGGGACGACCTATAGAAGGCCGGGCTCAAACTTCTCCTCTGCTTAATTCTCATCTAAATTGCCTGGCACAAAACCAGCTTTCTTTTAGTGTGCTTCCCACAACGGAATTCCCACAGAGGTAGTTCCTGCGCTGCTGATTATAAGCGCAGGGGAGTTACAAGCCAATTCTTCACCTTTATGTTATGAACTTCTCAAGTTGGCAGGGAAGTGCTGCTGATTTCAGTGGGGTTTAGAACAGGACCATCAGAGGACTGGGAAAAAATCTAAGCCATAAGATTAAGGAAGTGTTGTGCAGGGAAGCAGTGGCTCTTTTTGGCCTCTTTGGTCTTCATGATGAACAAAGGATGGACAAGATGTACTAAAACTGTAACTTAACTTGAGTTAAGTTTAAATTAAAAATTTATTTTAAATTTAATTTCAATTTAATTTAAAATTCTCTGAATTTTTGCTACTATTCTTTTTCCTCTTACAGTATATTTTTGTTACTGTATATTCCCTCGATCCCCCAAGTGCAACACGACAACATGTGAAACATCAACAAAAAAATGAAGAAAAATGGAAATCTCACACCAAGTGCATTAATGCGGTGACAGAAGTTGTACCTACGCATGAAGCTGGTCTGTGAAGAATTCTGCTGCTTTGGGAGAGTGAGAAAATACATTTTAAGATGCCCCTTTCTCACCCTCCAGATTTGTATTCTCTAGCTGCACGTGCAGAAGAGTTTAGAAGAAATGCCTACATCTGAAGACAGCTGGCTAAAGCTTCCAGAGAGGAGCATCTTACAAATGAGACCTATTTACATATGAAAAAAAAAGCAACACTGACGAACAGTTGCCACCCTGTACCAAATGCAAACTCTGAGTTCAGCACAACTTTAAAAGCGCGACTTCAACCCATTAGAAATGCTGATTTGAGAGCTACCCGAGGAATTAAAAGCTGGATCCAAACCACATTGAAATTGGTAACGAGGATTGTGTTCAGCTGGTATTTCGATTAGGTCCCGTTGGAATTTGATTCCAGAGAATGAATTTTTCTCTCCCTGGTCCACTGCTGCTGTCTGTAGCTGCAGCTGTGCAACGCTCCAGACTTTTGTCTTGCAGAAATCAACACTAATCTCCAATTTAAATGTATCTTGTCCCCAGTTCCCACCCTGCATCCTAGATCACATTCAATGCACAACAAACATCTTCCAGGACTTGCGAGCTTAGCTGAGCTGAACTTAACGTCACGAAAAATTCAGTCTGGGTTCCAGGAAACCATTTTCTAAATTACACAATGGATTCTGTGGCCCCCTACATAAGGAAGTGTATCAAGAGCAAATACCTGGCGTATCACTGAGCTCATACACACTGTCTCCTCTAAGTAAATTCTAGACTTCTCAAATTTACCAGGAATCTTCATCCCCTTCTATGGTGACTTGCTTCACCTCAATTCAGGCTGTTCAACTTGTGCTACCTCCAATTTTCCCCTTCTCACAGAACCTTCTCCCTACCGTGCTTCTGCAACAAATCCTCCCACCAACCCTTCCTCCCTGAGCTCCCGCTGCAGTTTCCCTGCGAGTAGTCAGATGAGTTTACCCACAACTTCGCAGCCTTCCCCTTGCTTTGTGTATGTTAACAGAGAGCCCGCGGCAGCAGGTTGGCACTCGGCCAGCCGAGCTCCTCTTCACCATTTCCAGCGACTGCTGCCAAGTTGCCCAAGGGAAGCGGCAACGCTCGCGAGCTGTGCTAGCTACCAGAGGCAATGGGAGGTCTATGAGCAAATTTGATCTGGAGGTTAGCCTGAGGTGAGGGCAGTATCTTGATTTCTGAACGGTTGTATGGTTCTGAGACTCAGTCTTCATGAGAAGAAGACATGAGCCATCATATTTCTAAGTGAATGAGATCTACTCACACTAACATCAGGCCTCCCTGGAGACGTGCAGCTCCCTCAGAGGTGGTCCTTCAAGGCTCGGTCCTGCCCAAAACCATCTCTTTAACTGGATGGCTAACACTGAAGAGGAATAAAGCAAATCATCCTTAAGGACAGAGCTTGCACTTGTATCGATTCTGGTAAGCAAACCCACATATTTGTGCAACCAGTCATTCCCAAAATGGAATATAATTATCCACCCGAGCTACTACTAATAGTGAATGACTAATAAAGAGCACAATGGTCAAGTATGGAAAATGGGACTCTGAAGCGGTCATTATCTGCCTTGGGATAAAGCTAATGGAGCTACCTAGAGCAGCTCTTAAGAGTCACTCTCTCAAAGAGAGCCAGCCTAAGCACCCCATTTTGCAGCACTACCTCAGCTTCGGTGCTGACGTTATCTTCCCAAACCCAGCAGTCATCTGTAACCCAGGTAATTAAGCCTGCCTGGGAGCAAATGCATTTTCTCTCTTCCTGGTTCTGCTGCATGCTTCGCTTGTTCCAGCCCATTTTAACAAGCCCATTCAGCTGCGTTTAGTCTTTTGAGATGTCAGATTGATTTTTACTCTGGCTACTCGACATTGCTCAAGATCGTACATTATTGGGCAGTGATACCTAAGCCAGCGCTGTAGCCGTGGCTGTTTTGCGCAGGAAAAGCCCATCTGTCTGCTGCCATGTGATAAGTACTAAAAATGGTACATTGCCATCCAAGCTCCCGGAGCATTATTGCCAAAAGAGGATTACAAATGGGAGGGCTGCTGTAAGGAAAGGCTCTCTACAGTTGCACATATGCACTCCGGTGATTTTTATCTCGTGGCGGGGAGAGCGGCACTTTCACTTTTAAGAGAAATGTCCCTCCAGGGTGTACTGCTGCTACCTTGCTGCCAATTACTGCTCCCCGGCAAGGAACGGAGACCGTATGCTCGTAGCTCGTGACATTTGATTAACGGTTTTAATACAGAGTCACCTGAGGAAGGAGCAGTGTCATTAACGTGAACAAAAAGGAATCAATAGCAGCGGCATCATCTCTCCACAATATTTTGTGGGAAAGCGAGGGAAGGATGGGAAATAAAATAGAAAGGAATTAAAGCAGCAGAATAATGATCGTAGCTGCCTTTTGATAGCTCCCCAGAGAGGAGGCAAGAGATGGCTTTTGCTCGGATGGGGCTGTCCCCTTCCCCTGTGCAATAGCCTCCATCAGGTTATATATCACTGAAGTAGCTGAATCCCTGCAGAGAGGAAGATGACATCCACAGGCAAGCCTAGCGACATCTGAACGGAAACATTTGTAGCCTCACAACCTGGACATCAGACAAGTCCATAAACACGGTTCTACTCATGGAAGATGTTGAAAACTTTGTGATGGCCTTTGGGGGTGTTGGGGCTGATGTAGAGCCCCACTACTAGCTCATGACCCCGATCTCTCTTGTAGTTTAACAACTCAGCTTCGACAACCCAACAAACTGAAGAAGTAAACAGGAGAAAGGTAACTATCAGCAGCTTTCTGTAGCAGACTCTTCATATAAGAAATGTGCAAATATGAGCGTGGAAGTTTGATTTAGTCACCGAGCTTGACAAATACAGACCAGAAGGCACAATCTTACTAACACATGTTCATCCAGCTACCAACAAAGCCAAATGGGAGACAGACAAAAGGAAGTAAATAAGGCCAAAATGGATCTGCAAAACCCCAGAAAAGCTACTACTATTTTTTTTTTCTCTTCTCTCTCCAGCATTCTCATGTTCACTAAAGAATATGCAGACATTTGAGTCAATGTCGCACACCCAAATCACTGTGGTATCTTATTTTCTGTGAGATACAAGAAGCTTGTGTGAGGTTTACAGACTGAGACATGACAGATTGCCAAGGACCAAGCACTTCTCTCTAAGATTAATAATTTGTTCCTACAAATATTACAGGTCGTTCATTTAAACCCAGACCTTCCATCTGAACACGCCGTGTTTCCCCCCCAGTTCCTCATGATTTCAGAAAGTAAGTGACCAAGGAAGAGGAGGGAAGGTCAGAGAATCATTGCTCAATTCTCCGCTTTTTGCTCTCCATTTTATTCCATCAGGAAACCATGGATAACAAATGCAACCTCAACATTTTCACGCTTCCCAACCAGAAAAACGCCATATACAATCACTAAAGGGCACATAAAAGACTGAGGAGCCTCACAAAAAGGCTGACTAACAGCAGTAGAAAAACATAACCAACATCAAAGAGCTGAACCGAGAAAGACAAATTCCTCCAAGGAACAAAATCCAGATATCGTAACAGAAATGAGTCCAGGACAAAACTCAAGGTTTGCACCTTCGCCCTCCTGGCTTGGATGGGAAGTTTAGAAAAGGTAGTTCTAAAGCAAGCAAGATTTAGGACCAAACCTCACGAGAGCAACAATTCCTCTTTCTTCTCCTTGAGCACTGCCCAAGGACTTGCTCATCAAGACATTCATGTAATCTCTTTCCTCCACTTTCATGTCCCAATTGTCCCTAATTCTAGAGACTGGAAAAGAAAAAAAAACAACAAACTGATGGCACAATGGGATTGTGACAATATGATCTTCTTGGAAATATATGCAATAAAATCAACATGTATTACAAAACAAATGTCAGCTGGTTAGTGGGACACAAAAAGGCACTTCAAAAGTAGCTCCAACTGCCAAACTCCTGTTATTGCCTTCCAAATAAAACTTAGTTGAAATAAAACCAGGCAAGACAGAGTCATAAGGTCTGTAAGGCTGGTTATGAAATAGACATAGGGGCAAGATTAAGTTTAAGGACAGTGTTGTAGCCCTGACCAGAATTCAGGAGAAAATTGAGCGAGGGAAGCAGAGCAGCATTAAAAGTTCTCTTGCTGCAGCTCCTCCAAACAGAAGCACTCGATGCCAGAAAGCAGAACTGAAGCAGGGAACTTGGTGGGAAGCCCTGCCAAGATACTCACGAACCTCATTAATGGCAGGGGGATCAGGCACTGGGTGCACTATAATTTGGGGAATTGTAAAATCTCATTTATCTTAAAAAGATAAATGTGCTACAGACAGATCTTCTGGATTAGGCAATCAAACGCAAGCAGGGAAAAAATTAAAGGATGACGGCAGAGGGAGAACTCTGAAGTGCGAGGACCTGACATGCTGCATTGCTTCATCCACCAAGACTATGTTGACCAAGATCCTCAGTGCAATATCTCTGTGGATGTGCAACCTCTATTTAAACAGGACGAAAGAATCATAGAATCATCAAGGTTGGAAATTACCTTCAAGATCATCAAGTCCAACTGTCTACTAACCATTATTATAACCACTAAGCCATGTCCTGAAGCAACACATCTACACATTTTTCGAACACGAGAGAACAGTTTTATTCTGTTACAGATGCTCCCTTGAAGAAATAATGATAATAAAAAGAAAAGTGCAACCAACTTGAGCTGCAGGATCTTTCCCAAGGCAACATGATGCCCATCTGACCTCACTTTACCACTGCCTTTCCCACAGATTATAGCGATGAGGGGATCTCAGAGACAAGCAACCCACCAGAACACCGCAATGGTAGGAATTTTGTAAAACGTCACCAACTATCCAGATGAGCCACGAAGAAAAAAAATATTTCTGCCTTGTTTTGTTCTATCAAGTGATGGGTTCATTTCTGAGAGCTAGGGTGGCTTAGTTGTCCGCGTGTGCGAGCAGCGAGTGGATCCACTTCAGCATTCAGATGGCGCATGAAGATTTTAACTGTCAAGGAAAAATACTTCTCATGCTACGTTATGCATCAAAGATTTGCTGCGCTCTAGGGTGACATAATGGGATTTTATTTCATTATTTTTTTCTCTCTCAAAGCAGACACAAGCACCGAGGTTAATGGTTGATCTGTAAATAGACCCTGTAAATATTCACAATATTTAGCCCTTTAAAATGAGATCCAGCTAATGATAGCATTCAGAGGCATGAATTTAATTGTTTTCACTAACCAGAAACCTCTATTATTTCCTGCAAATGGCTTTTATACTTCAGCTATCAAACTCGGTGTCAAATAGACTGTGATTTATGTCAGATGCACTGTGCATTCGCCTCAACGCTCTCCTCCCGCAAAATAAAGCCACCCCCGGGTAGAAGAAGAAAGTAACTCGAAAGGATGGGTAGGGCTGCCTTCCTGCCCTCGACAGAGAGCCGCGCGGGTAACGCCTCTTGCCAAACAGCAATTGAAATTATGGGGCAATGGAAAAAACAAAAATTGGCCAAAACTAAATTAATTTCCCAACTCTGCTGTCTCCTCAACAAACTTCGAAGCCAGAGGGTTTTGTCTCCCTTACCCGTTTTCCATTTTATGAGACAGAAAACTCATGAGGCTGGTGAGATTTTAAGAATAAGTTAATTAAGATGAAAAGTAAGACTTTATTGGCAGAATCAGTCTGCTTTGTAGACTCAAGTCAGGTTTTCTGTCTCAGTTTATCTAACCACCTTTGTCCAAGGAGCTGACCTCAAATTTTGCTGGGATCAGTTATTTCACTGTTTGGGTCAAAAGACACAGCAATTACTGTTTTATTGTTTCTCTTCCTACTGCTCTATTTACTTAGAGCTCAATGCAGACTTATGACTCTGGAATAACAACAACAACAAAAAAATCAAAACAAAATCAATTCAACGGCTTTTGAACCTAAAAGTCTGAAGTCTCCTGTAACTTCAAAGCTGATTCATGTTGAAGCAAGATAAGACTACAGCCTCCTACGCCAGAGTAAAATACCAAACGCATTGAAGTTTGAGTGTTTGCAGAGTCAGATTAAGCAGATTCAGCTTCCACACGCGTCCCTGAACCTCACATTTCAGCGAGGGCAGGTTGGAGGCCTTCAGATCTAATGGAAGCTTGCTAGGCAGGGATTTGACAGATGTAAGTGGAAAAAAACATATCAGTGGCACCACAAAAACAAAGCCCCAAAGCGTTGCTTTGTAAACCACTCAGAACTAGTTAATGGTGTGAAGAGAAAATGAGCTTGTCAATCCAAACCACACATCAGGAATCCAGGCTCTATTCAGACAAAGGACAAAAAAATGGGAGCAGAAATTTTTTTCCTCAAAGAAACCCTGTTCATTCCTGATTAAGAGATGGTGAGCACCATTCCTAAGAGATCCCCAGAGTTTGAAACCATTTGAAGTTGAATGATTCGTGAAAAACAGTTACCATTATTCTCTGCCCTGCTCTTTCTGCTGGCACCTTTCTCCCAGCCCTCTCTGCCTTCCTACGAATTATATTTAAACTTAAAAAATATATTTAAAGCCAGCGCAGATACTGCTCTGTAAGATAGCTGACTTTATCCTAACCAGACAGCCCGTCTCAGAACACATTTTAAATAATCTAATAACTAAATTACAGTAATAGTCATTGGGAAGCCACAACACGCCAACAGTCATTATATGGAAGACCTTGATATTGTACAGTTTTCTCATTTTAAGAGACATAGGAAATAACTGGCTCTGTCTAGCGTGGGCTGAGATATGCTAGACATCTAGTGTCAACAACTTTACTTACGTTTCAGAGTTCATTAAATCTGTAAGGTACCTATTATCTAACTGTTCTTTCCGTTGGCATCTGTGAAGATCTGAATCCCGCTCAGTATTGATGAAGCTTCAGTAAACTTCACTGAAGTTTCAGCAATATAAAGTTGGAGTTCGGTCTTCACAGCACTGCCTCAGGCTGCCCAGAGAGGTTGCGGAGTCTCCTTCTCTGCAGAGATTTCAAACCTGCCTGGACAATGTGATCCTGGGCAACACACTCTGGGTGACTCTGCTGGAGCAGGGGGGTTGGACGAGATGATCTCCAGAGGTTTGTTCCAACCTCTACCACGACGGGACCCTGTGAACTGTATGAGCCAGGTTAAATTTAGATAAAATTTTCTCTCCCCATGCTCTTTTATTATCTTTCCCTTTGCTAGAGCTTGCCATCCCTGTATGGGAGATACATAAAGAGAGTTTCCTTCATCGATCCCAATGCCAGATTTGATTGAAACTAACACAGAGAGCTGTGTTTTTACACATTCAAGGAGCATGGACCCCAAAGCAACAACAACAACAAAACAGAAGACAAACAACTCTCTCAGGAAAATAAAAAAGAAAGACCAAAACCAATTCCTTTGGATCATCCTAGCCACATTTACTGTGTATTTGTTTTGAAAATATTCCAAACGGGACATGGTTACTTATGCCAACGTTGCCAAATGCTTAATTACACAAATGCTTCCATCTGGAGGGAGAAAAGATTTAGAGGCTTGTTTAGCCAAAACAAATTATATTTTAACTCTGAGATATGAATGCATGCGCCGGAGAGGTCTCAGCTGGAGAGTCCAACGAGCTTGTCAAACGTTGGGGGGTTCCCACAGTTTCTGAAGCTGACTGATGGGTCGACTGCAGGAGTGATTACCAGAAAAAGTGGGCCAAACCTTCCCCAGTTCATTTCTTCTGAGATGTGGCTGGATTCCTGGCACAAGCGCTTCAACCCCCTCACGTAGGCCTGTGACATCCTCCAAGAATCATAGAATCATAGAATAATTAAGGCTGGAAAAGACCTCTTAGATCATCGAGTCCAGCCTATGACCTACCACCCCCACTCAGCTAAACCCTGCCACTAAGTGTGGCATCCAGTCTGGCCTTAAACCCCTCCAGGGACGGTGACTCCACCACCTCCCTGGGGAGCCCATCCCAGGGTTTTATCCCCCTTGCTGTGAGGGAGAGCTTCCGAATGTCCAACCTAAACCTCCCCTGGTGCAGCTGCAGGCTGTGCCCTCTCGTCCTGTCACAACTCGCCGGGGAGAAGAGCCCATCCCCCTCCTGTCTACACCTTCCCTTCAGGGAGTTGTAGAGAGTGAGAAGGTCCCCTCCGGGTCTCCTCTTCTCCAGGCTGAACCCCCCCAGCCCCCTCAGCCTCTCCTCGTAAGATTTTCCCCTCGTAAGAAGTTCTGGGCCCGCAAATAGAAAACATTTGCATCTTCCAAACTGGCCACTGACATGTAGCGCATTATATTTTAAAGAACCGCTACTTATTTTAGACACTAGCTCACTCTACACAGCCCCAAATCATTTGCAGTAACATTCTGACATGTATTATGTAGACAGAATGCTGCTTCGTTTAGATATTTCTAGCACCGAGCTTAGGCAAAATGCTAAGATTTCTTCTGAAATATTTCAAAACAAGTGCGAGAGTTCACAGAACTAAAAAAAAAAGATAAATCTGCTGCAGAATGTTATAATATTTAGGCACCAGGCATATTGCAGCTAGCTATATATATTTTTGGTGCAAAGCAGAGCTGGATGAGATAAAAGATTGCCAGCGCTGTTCATCTCGAAACATCCTCCTGTCCAAACCAGTATACACTGGAGAAATGTTACACCTCCCTTTGTACACGGAGGGAAGTCAAGGCACAAACACATACGACGTATAAAATATACGATATATGCCAGAAGCAGATTCAAAACCAGAATGCAAGTTTCCTGATACCAATCCCTGTGATACTCAACGTAAAACCAAGAGAAACCCACAAAAAACCCACCCAGGAGCGTGCAACTGGTTAGAGATCAAACTAAATTCATAGCTTGCGTAAATCACACCCTTGAAATGAGCAACACCAGTTCACCCAGCAGATCCCTCATTAGGGCTGCAGTATTTTTAGGGGCAGTGCTGGAAAGATGATATATATGCAGGTTGACATCTCCAGCTAAGGAGCATCACTCTCACATCAGCCTGAGTCATCGCTCCTGTTCCTGGGTCAGAAGCCACACAACCTTTAGACTTTAACGGCAGATACTATGTCACTGCCACTCGTTTTGATTTTGTTTACAACTTGATAAAATTTTCTTTTTATTGACCAGCTCATTCCATCTTTCGAAGTCTTTGTTACTATGGAAACAATTACAGTGTTGGTCTACACAAAGCCTAGTGATACCTCGGAACAGAGGACAAAATATAAGGAGGTTTTGGGCAAAAATTACTTAGACTTGAAATGAGAAAGCACTTTAGGCAGTTTATTGCCTCCCCTTTAGGTCCCTAACTCACTGCTGATAAAACCAGAAAGATGAGTTCACCCAGTTTATTGCCTGAATTAGCGGAGTACTCACGCAAACACTTAAAGACAAACACAGCAAACAGGGTTGTCCCATCCCAGGAGCTGGAAAAGACCAGAGGGGCAAGGAGCACATTCAAGAACTAACCCCGAATTGTCAGCTCTGCTTTACTCCTCGCTCACCGGTTGTCTCCAGACACCTCCTTCCACACGTAACCCCCTACAGAAATAGCCAGCTTTAAATGCTGCAGATGTGAGCCGCTCCATCCGCATGATTTTGAGGCCAGGGGTTTATCCGTGGCCCTCCTTCCTGCAGTGAAGTAGACACAGCCGTGCCTTTGAGATCACAAGAACAACCACGTATAGGAGAACTTGGCTGTTCTCCACGGTGCAGAAAACCAGACGCTTAGATCTTGAGGAACAGCAACCACTGAAAAACCCGGTCACACATTGAAATTCAAACCCATCTCCTAAATGGACCTTGAGGTGCACCCTCGGGAGCCACAGGCTGGCAAAGAAAATCAGAAAGGTCTTCGCAAGAGAAGCTGGGCTTGCCCAGTAGCAGCGAGATCCTGCTGCAGCTACAGAGAACAAAAGGACAAATTCAATAGACAAAACCCTGTGGTAATATTGCAGAACATCTACGATGTAATTGTTTTACTTCAGTTGGAAGATAGATGCTAGATGCCTATGAAAACAGATCCTTTTGAAGAACAACAGAAAAGACAGCATTTATTCACTCTCAGCTGATTATTTCAGAGGGTTTTAGACAGGCAGTCTGTACTTTTTCATTTGTAATATATGGGATGATGCTTAGGAAGAAAAATGTATTAAATTCTGTTTCCCTCCTCCCATCCTAGTTTTCTTTCCCCCCCGGTATAATTTTTCATGGTCCAGCATTAAACCAAAAATCTTTTTTCTAAGACGCCTTTCTGCAAATAAACACCTTTTTTATTGCATTTTAGATCTGTCTGATCAAAGGTAATGGATTTTAAGGTGTATTTATTAGCTTCCACTATATATGCCATTTCAAGAAAAGTTCTTCTTTATTGTTACTAATTTCTAGGCAGGAAGAAATCCCCTGAGCTCTTCTGCAATACTCTAATATACTGAATCTTATTAACTAGTGATACTTTTTTTTTTTTCTTCTCCCAGGAAAAGAACTGATTTATTAAATCCCCTTTGGCTTCACTGTGAACTTGGACTGAGCAAGAAATGCAGACAGGAGTGCGAGATGCTGGTAGAATCTGGAAACACCGCAGAAGTCAATTCCTCTGTGACTTTGAGTGAATATCTGCCATCAGATGGAGCAACTCTTGGTTTAACTGGTTATATTTGATGTTTGACTGTCCAAATATGAAAATGAGGTGTGGACAGTGGAGCAATTCCAGCATGCCTCTCAAAAATGCAAACGCACTGAGGGAGATGGATGCTCTTCTTTTTTGTTTCTCACAGGAAAAGAGGGAGGAACAACTCCAGAAAATAAGTTTAAGTTTGAGATATGAGCTCAATCCTCACTGCTCATAAGGATCCAATCACGGTGCTCTACAGAGTCTGCATTTTATGATCCTCCATCCCGGCACCGGTGGGTTTATTGCCGCACGCATCAACTTTAGAGACCTAGACGCTTTCCTCGTTGAACAGTCACAGTAACAAATACTTGCTTTGGAAATAGTTCTAATAGCAACAGATCCTTCTTAGTGAGGGTGGGATATGAGTGTCAGGACTTTAAAGAGAACATAACTCAGAAAGACCTAGAAAGCTCCATCAGTCCCAGCAAAGTCTGCTCTGGTAGGGGAGCTGAGCATCTTTCAGTATCAGTTTCATATTTATCAAAGCAACATTCTGTGACGAGATTCCATAGAAAATTGGAATTAACTCAGAAAATTAACTCATTTGAAATCACTCAAAAAGATCTATAAAGCCCCATCAAGTCCCAGCAAAGTCTGCTCTGGTAGGGGAGCTGAGCGTCTTTCGGTATCAGTTTCATATTTATCAAAGCACCATTCTGTGATTAGATTCCACAGAAAATTGGATGATCCTGATTTTATTTCACGGTGAATGAAAAAGCAACAATTATGAAAAAAGTCAAATTTGCACATTTCCATATTTCATGTAATCAGGAGAAGTGGAGGCACACACTGAAGCAGCGTGTGGCATCACAGACGCCGTATGGCTCGGATTATTCGTGTGTGACTTCTCAACACTTGATTCTCTGAATCAAGGTAGAAGTCATGAAATTAGTTCGATGAACTTCATACACAGGAAACACATATTTCTGCCTGGAAATGGATATTTTGCTTGATAAGTGATGCTTATCTTTTTAAGTAACGCTTTAGAAATAGGGTGAGTCCTCTAACAGCCTCTCTCCCCATGACCATCTTAGGTTAGATATCTAGCTTTTACTTGACTAAAACTGAGATGAATCTCACTTAAGAGGATTGTCTCAGAAGGGATCACAAATTTTAGAGTCAATTTAGCAGCTCAGGCAAGACCTGAGCAATAAGGAGACTCTGAAAGCCGGACTTCAAAAGCTGAAAACCAAAAAACCCTTCATGCAAAGCAAACTGATTTAGAAACTAAGTTATTGTGGGAAAAGAAACAGAAACCTCACTCCAGCTTTCTTCCTACATTATGTTTTCTGGACACACACCTTGATACGAGCAAGATTGAAATCCAAGAACAAGGAGAAGCGTGGAAAGTAGGGATGGAAGGGTCCCTGAGAGGATATGGAATTCATCTCTTGCTTCAAAAAAGGATCACATCCTTTCTTCACATCTAGGTCCTGCCTGTAGGATGCTGGTTCTGCAGTTAGCACATTCAGTTTTGCAATCCCCACAGCCTCCCTACGCAAGCTATCCCTCACTCATCCTGAACACTACGAAGATTTTCATACTGTCAGATCTGAACCCTGCTTACTGAAATTTACTTCTCATCCCTTTGATTATCTGAACACCACCTTCTCTTCTCTTTTGCAACACCCTTGTACGTGTTTAAGGAGCGCTGTCGCATGTTTCTTTAATCATTCTTCCTTTTGGAAGGCACAATCCCAGTTCTGTCAATCAGTTCTTGACTGTCAGACTGGCAAAGGCGGCTCCCCTCCCGGAGTTCTCCAGTGAATGTTGCCATTTGCTGCAGATACATGTTCTTCCAATTAAGGGAATTTCATCCAAACCAAACTGCTATTCAAGTAACCTATTAAGATTATTTTGTGCTATCAACTCTGAAGTATTCGCCACTGATTAAAGTGACCTTTTCCACGAAGAGGAGTGGAAATGCAGAGTGCTTCAAAGCCGCTGAAACAATAACAGGTCTCACTCATCTCTTAATTTGGTTGGTTTGAAATTCCAGTGAAAGACAGAGACAGAAGCTCAGCACGATCACATGAGGACATGGCCAAAAGACGAAGAAAGCTAAAACTTAAGCCATGACATAGTCGTGTTGTTGACCAACTATTAACATTTGTCAGCTCTTATTTGAAAATTTCCACAGCTATGTACCAGGCCAGTGTTATTATACAAATCAGTAGCGGTCTATTAAATTGTGAAAACAGAAATCATAATAACAGGTTTTCAAAAGCCGGAGGGACGGAGCTTTCAATTTCTAATCGCTAACAAAGAGAAAATACTGAGATAATTCTGCCATCTCTGCTGACTTGGCTCATGTCACCTATGAGCAGCAGGAAGACTAACAGTAACTTTAATTACGTCTAGTATAAGTAGCAGAAAAATATTAAATTAGCTCCTCAATTCAAATATATATATAAAAAAAAGAAAAATAAGGAAAACAAAAGACAACTTCAACATAAAGACAGGATTTCAAAACTCATATAATCAAAGTAGAAAAAAATAATGTTGTGCAGAGTCACAGAAACCGGGAAAAAAAATAATTCCACAAATATGCCCAGTCTGGTTGAAAAATAAGTATTTACATCATGAGTGATTTGTCTCTTTCTCAAAAATCAGACCACAGGAGCTGTAAAATCTTGAATAAAGTGTTAAATGAATATTCTAAAGAAATGTAGTAGCAATAAGATACTGATTTCCCCTAAGCAAGCAAGCCATCTGAGAAAGTATCTCTGGTTTCCCTGAAATCCTTAATAAGCTGTCCAAGTGAAATCTGTTTATCGTCTAATGAATCACTACATTTCCAAAATTAGTTAAAGCTATTGCAGCTAATTAATATTCGGGACAGGTTTATTTGACTGCAAAAACTTCATACCTAGATCCAACAACAACAAAATCACTGTAGCAGATAAAATTCCATAGCCATTGATTGTATCTTCTCCAAGTCTAGAACACGTTTCGGTTTTCTATCAGAAAGAAATATACTTTTCTGTTCCTTTTCTGTTTCCCATGAGATATATTGAGATTTCAGAAATTCTTCCGTTTCACATTCCACCTATTCAGGGAGCAAGTTCTAGGTCTGGCTTTACCTCCCCCAAACTAGGACTGTCTCCTTCAGTATCTCATCTAAACTGATATATTCTCAGAATAAAAAGCTTCTTATCTTACAAATCAGTATCTACATAAGAAAAAAAGCAGCATTTTTTAGAAGAGTCCCTGTCAATATTTTCTCTCCCAGGTGGAGACTCCAGACCCCTGTTCTACAAGAGCACCATTTTAAGGTTCTGCAGAGGTCCCTGTTATGAAGACAGTTTCTTATTTCAATGACAGCTCAGGACCTCAGGCTTTAATTTGCACCTCGTGGAATATCATCTTACACGGCTTTTATTTTTCAGCTCCCAATCACCAGTTGTGGCTGCTACAAGACTGCTCCTTACCCTCCTCTTCGCCAGACTAAACCCGCCCAGCTGTCTTTTCATAGCCCTATCTCTGGAAAAATAAAGTCATTTCATCTCCTTAACAAGAAAATATTTCAAATATTGACCTGTGCACTTTTTTTTCTGCCCGTAGGGATGATGTAAAGCTTCTTAATCACATTCTGTGTGTCTGAACCCGAGCTTTCCAAATCAATTAAACCGGTGGATAGCTAGCAGAGTTATTCCTTAATAAGCAGCAAAAGACCAGGATCAAACAAAGAGCCTATATTGATAAAACTCAGCTAACACCTGCATAAAGGATCAAGATTTTTAAAATAAGCAGGAGGATACAACATTTTTAAGAGCTGTCTGAAAAGGCTGCAACTTTTTAATCCATGTTATTGATTTCACTGTGGGAGAATGTGAATTTCCTTCAACTCTTTTGGCTACAAATAAAACCAAAGTATTTGGGTGGGGGGGGGACATAAGATAGGTATAATGTTTTGAATAGGAAAGTGACCTACGTTGGTTACCTTGAAAAGAAAAAGTGGGAGCTTTAACATTTGCCACTGAAAACAGCTTTGAATTTTCTACCAGCACTAATGAGAAATGAAGTCAGAATTCATAAAATTCACTTTAGAATATTCAACACCTTAGCGGAGCGGGACCAATAGAAGAGATAGGGGTCTACTTTTTTATTATTATTATTTCCTGGAATAATGATTATCTGAGGCTGGAGAAAATAAATTTTGGACCCTGGAATCCTTGTCCGTGTGATGTTTGTTTTCCTGATGCATATTGTTAGACTAGATAATAAAATTATGCTGTAAAGAGCATTATAAAGACTTAAGGAGCATTTCCATTTGGGAAAGCATTTTATAGACCTGGCAAGGAGTGTTAATTACTTCTTTTTATGGGAGTTTTAAGGGGAATACACATGCTGGTTAACAGTGCACTGTATTATTGATTGTGGAGCATGCCACTATTCAGAAAGGATTCCTCACTCCTGCCACAGAACCTAAACCTGAGCGCTGGCAAAAGGGCACCATAAGAAATGCATCAAGTTAATAGAGACTCTGAAATTATCCCCAGGTTCCAATAGAGGCCACAGCAAGATAAATCTGCTCCCTGGAAGCTGGATTCTGTACCTTTTTTTTTTTTTCAGAAAGGCGATGACAGGAAGTGCTTGGCAGTGATTGAAGAATGACCTAGTTCTAACAGAGTATAAATCCCTCAAGGGATGGAGGGATCCTCTTCAGGACTTGCAAACCCTCTCAGGAAATAATTTTTTCCTAATATCCAAACTAAACCTCCCCTGGCGCAACTTGAGGGCGTTTCCTCTTGTCCTGTCTCTTGTTCCTTGGGAGAAAGAAAAAAACAACCCCGGCTGGCTCCAACCTCCTTTCAGGGAGTTGTAGAGAGTGAGGTGATCTCCGCTGAGCCTCCTTTTCTCCAGGTTGAACAACCCCAGGTCCCTCAACTGTTCCTCACCCTTCCCCAGTTTCACTGCCCTTCTCTGGACAAGTTCCAACCCCTCAATGTCCTTCTTGGAGCAAGGGGCCCAAAACTGCCCCCAGGATTCGAGGGGCAGCCTCAGCAGCGACCAGTTCAGGGGGATGATCCCTGCCCTAGTCCTGCTGACCATACAAGTCAGGAAGTTTTTACTTCCTTCCAATAACTAACTGGTTAATGAACAGAGACGCTGTAACTGCAAACAAAAATGAGCATTTGTCAAGAAATAAATAACTAAAGCAAAACATTTCATTTGAAATTAATGACAGCACCTTCCTGGGTGGTAGTCAGAAGCGCAGTGGAAAGCTGGCTTTCCAGTAAATACAGAGCTCAGGAAGGAATTTAATAATAATAATTAAAAAAAAAAAAAAAATACCTAAATGAATATTACCCCATCAGAGCAGCTGAAGATTTGAAGACTAATGCTCTTAGCAAGCGATGCCAGAGCGTTCCAGCTGTATGCGGGGAGAACAGATTGTTGCAAGGCGAATTAACGCCACACAGAGTTGAGCTGCTAGTAATGAAAAATGATGAGTCATTAATGATTTCCAGGTAAAAATAAGAGACACAAAAGTATGAGTGATAGCGGGGGAAAAAAAGCAACTTAAAGAGCTCTTTAAAAGTAGGAGAATATTAAAAAATGCAGGTGAACAATGCTTGAATCACAGTGACTGTGTGAATAACGTCTCTTTTAATACTCGAGAAAGAAGGGAGAGAACACATCCCAGGTCTAGTAGAAGATGAAGATAATCACAGCTACTGAGTGTGGAGAGCCCCATTGTGTTATATGGGCACAGGGAGAAGCAGAAACCTCAGGAGTGACAGAAACATTCATTTGCTAACCTCGGTGACGTCACACAGTGGCTGCTAATCCCAGTCTTCAACAGTTATACTTCAAACTCAGCTACTACAGCCGTCTAGAAATAATAGTCCTTCAAATTCCATTCGTTATGGACTTCACGTGGTGGTAAAATCCAAGCTAGAGAGAAGCTGGTGTATTCCATGACAAATGTAAAAAAAAAAAAAAAAAGGGGGAAAAAAAAAAGGAAATAAAAGAGAAAAAAAGGTGCATAACAAAAATAATTATGAATTCATAGAAAACAGGGAAGTGCTCAGCTTAGGTGTTTCAAGAACTCAACTTAGTTTTCAGCTTTTCAGACAAACCATGGGCTACTTCAGAACGAAGCGGCATTCCACAGAAACTTGTTTAGCTGAAGAGGCTATTCGCAGTGAAAACAATTCTCACATGAAAAGACTTATTTGCATGCAAAGTATAGGCTTAGAAATATTTATACATGCTTTTGAAAAGACAAGGATAAGTAGGCAAGAGAGATAAAAAAAAAGACCTCAAATACCAAATACTGTCATCCTGCATAGGTGCCTCAGAGTTTGACCGGTAGCTTCTTAACCTTTTTTTGATAAGCTAAGCAGCTCGAGCTCATGGGGATCCCCTTCATGGTTACACAAGCAAGAAATCATTCTTACAGCTTCTCTATTTAATCCTTTCCACGTTTTCCTGTAAGCTTTTGAGTGCAAGGGCCAGTTGCATGCAGGCAGGAAGAAGTTGTCTGCTTAATGTCAAAGCTTGCATCAGCTGCAGGATGAGTACAAGGACTGACATTAACCAACCTCCAAGGTGAAAATACTTAATCTCAACCAAAACAACTCCCATTTCTCCAAGTTTGTAGCAGCATTGATCCTTGACGATGTGTAAGTTTTTATTACCGCTTGCTAGTTTTGAAGATTTCTTTTGCTTCTCATGGTCTAGACCTAAAAATTAGGAAACCTAAACCAGCAAGAGTTTGTTTCGTGTTGCGGCCCTCTCAAATAGTTCTGGTCAGGAACTAAAAACAGAAAAAAAAGAAATCAAAAAAAGGGAAAAAAGCCCCTTTCAGCTTCTGATACCGAGGAAAACAGAAACAGCACTAAAGGAACAGCCCTGCAAAGCTGCTTGAATCCTGGGAAATGAGACCCTTTCCAAACCGAGGTACCAGCTGCATTGAAAGATAGCACAGGAGAGAAGAAAAAGCAGAAGAGATGGTGAGGTCTTGTGGCTAGGAGTTCAAGAAACTTCTCCAAAATGGGGTGGAGGAAAGGAGTGTAAAAATTAGTGGGTGGAAAAGCAGCAAAAGGAAGGTTAACAAAGCAAGCAGTATTCTCGCCAGTGGCAAATCTGTCTCGCACTTAATCATAGAATAATTACGGCTGGAAAAGATCTCTTAGATCATCAAGTCCAGCCTGTGACCTACCACCACCATTCAGCTAAACCCTGACACTAAGTGTGGCATCCAGTCTGGCCTTAAACACCTCCAGGGACGGTGACTCTACCACCTCCCTGGGCAGTCCAAAGTTTGACTTTATTCTACCCTACTGAAAGGGGCACATGTTACTACCTGGTTTTTTTAGCAGTCATCTTCGCTAGTTGTTGCACGTACTAAGCTGCACAGAAACTGAAATGGAAACACATTACCTTATTTCCACACACTACAGAAAATACTAGAACACGAGTTTGATAGCCTGAACCCCCAGGGTTAGAACAAAAAGGGTATTTCCATGAAACATCAGGAGATTCTCCAAAGCCCTGCACAACCATAAAGGATTTAGACTGCATTAAAGTATAGTCAGGAGCTGGGCTCCCAGCTGTCATTTGGATTTGAAACCTCCCCTGCGATCGCAATTCAAATACACCGATACGTATTTACTTCACGATCTAAGCCCAAAGATGCTCCGTGGAACTCCCAAAGTAGCTCTGCAGTGCACAAATTCATGAGCACACTCTGATATTTAGAAAAACAACCACAAAAGACCGAAGCTCTCGTTACTATGCACAGGAACGAATCCAGGCAGCACTAAATGATTAGTGGGGAAGATGAAGGAAAGAAGACACGGAGAAATCGCTGAGGAAAAATGCATCTGTTGAGAAGCAAGCCGGGATTAAACACCTCGAAAGTTATTCTCAGGTGGAAATGCACATCTTGTGAGCTTCACAACTGCCAAGTAAATGTGATTTATGCAAACAAGCAGATTTTCCTCTGGTGGATCGGTAAAATTCTCTTTTAGAAATTGTTGTGGAATGAAAAGCTAATGGAGAATAAATACAAAAATTATTTCCATAAGGGCATTATGAGGGAGAAACACAATGGGGGGGTTCTTCTTTAGAAATACTTTATCACCTTCGAAGTCTTATCTAGTTATAAAAGGGGACAATGAATAATTGTTAAAAGCATCATACGAAGCCCCCTCCACCCACCCATCTCAGTCGTTTCTTCATTTCTCATCTCACAGCTCCCACAGGTGATTTGTTCAGATGGTTTAACCCTACCCATGAAGCAACAAGCATCCATTACCTTTTTAACTGTGCTTCTTTATGCATAAAAACTCTTTAGTGAGTATTTAAACTTCTCTAAATCCAGCTATAATTCACATTAAAGAGTTCTGGAGAGTAACGCTCATCCCATTTAGCCTAATGTATCTTTTTTCCTCCTTGCTACTCCCTTTTTTATACAACACCTTAACCATCTGAACTTGAGCAATATCTCAGTTTCAATCATTCCCGCCTTGTCAAATGACCTTCATTTAGTAGATCTTCATCCCACATTTGTTTGTGATGCTTTTTCTGTCCCCCACAAGTCCTATTACTCAGTGGAAAGAAACATCTTCTAATACTTCTTTTTTGTGAGCTAGGGATGATTATTAGGGATTTATTTTAAATTCTTTTGTATTATTATTGCAAAATGGCAGAAGCATTCAGAGTTTTATCCAACAATCAGATGCCACTCTGCATACAAACCCAGGTCAAGGGTGATCGCTGAAACATCTCAGGCTGCAGCAGAGCAGCAGATCCTCTGTTCTGAAAGAAATCTACTGAGCTGGTCAGATCTGCTCCTTCCCCTTGAGTTCCCCCACAGGCTATTTTCTCCCCCCGCCAGAAGACAAAGCAGAAAGGATCAAAGACACCGGAATAAGGAGATTTCTAGAGATGTCGGCTGGGTTATCCCAGGCTGCTGTTTATCATCTGGTGAGGGCTGTGCTCCCAGTCATAGTATCGTAATATTGTCAGGGTTGGAAGGG
>WEIS01075651.1:0-15495 GCA_013389965.1 Todus mexicanus | reverse complement strand
AAAAAGAAAATGGGCATTTTATTAAGGTCAAACTGTCCAGTCGTGAATATGTGCTTCATGTGCAATGTAAGTCCTCCTCCAGGGTCTGCCTGTTGGGAGCGAGGAAGCGGCTCACCTGAGAAGGGCCGTGCTGCACCGGTGCTGCCGGGGATGCTGTGGGGACAGGATGGGGCCACCTCGTGTAGAAAGCCTGGGGAAGGGGCCAGGCCACGAGCTGCTGAGGGCCACGCTGCAGGGAAGCCCTGGCATGGCAAGGTGTTGCTCAAGGGTTAGCACCGAGGAATCGTTTTGTTGACCCCACTTCTGTTATTTTTCAGGAATCATTCACCAGATGAAAGGTGACTATGACACCGCGCTGCGGCTGCACAAGACACACCTGTCCATAGCTCAGGAGCTAAGCGATTACGCAGCCCAGGGCCGGGCCTACGGCAACATGGGCAACGCTTACAACGCTCTGGGCATGTACGACCAGGCTGTCAAGTACCACCGGCAGGAGCTGCAGATTTCCATGGAAGTAAATGACCGTGCCTCTCAGGCATCTACACACGGGAACTTAGCAGTTGCCTACCAGGCGCTGGGTGCCCACGACCGTGCTCTGCAGCACTACCAAAATCATCTCAACATTGCCCGGGAGCTGCGAGACATCCAGAGCGAAGCACGAGCCCTCGGCAATTTGGGCAACTTCCACTGCTCGCGAGGAGAGTACGTGCAGGCAGCCCCTTACTACGAGCAGTACCTGCGCTTGTCCCCGGAGCTGCAGGACATGGAGGGGGAGGGCAAGGTTTGCCACAACCTTGGCTATGCCCATTACTGCCTCGGGAACTACGAGGAAGCCGTTAAGTACTATGAGCAGGATCTTGCCTTAGCAAAGGATCTTCATGACAAGCTGAGCCAAGCCAAAGCCTATTGCAACCTGGGCCTGGCCTTCAAAGCCTTGATGGACTTCAGCAAAGCAGAGGAGTGTCAGAAGTACCTGCTGTCCCTGGCCCAGTCTCTGAACAACTCCCAGGCTAAATTCCGAGCACTGGGGAACTTGGGGGATATTTTTGTCTGTAAAAAAGACGTAAATGGTGCAATAAAATTTTATGAGCAGCAACTGAGTTTAGCCCATCATGTTAAAGACAGGAGACTGGAAGCCAGTGCCTATGCAGCCTTGGGCTCTGCATACAGAATGATACAGAAGTGTGACAAGGCTTTAGGTTACCACACGCAGGAGCTGGAGGTGTACCAGGAGCTGGGAGATATGCCAGGTGAATGCAGGGCACATGGTCACCTTGCTGCAGTGTACATGTCACTTGGGAAGTACACCATGGCCTTCAAGTGTTACGAAGAACAGCTGGAGCTTGGGCAGAAGTTGAAGGACCCCAGCATAGAAGCCCAAGTCTATGGCAACATGGGCATTACCAAGATGAACATGAACGTCATGGAGGAAGCTATTGGCTACTTTGAGCAGCAGCTGGCCATGCTGCAGCAGCTCAGTGGAAATGAGTCTGTGCTAGATCGTGGCCGAGCGTACGGGAACCTGGGAGATTGTTACGAGGCTCTGGGAGATTTTGAGGAAGCTATAAAGTACTACGAGCAGTACCTGTCTGTGGCTCAAAGCCTGAACCGTATGCAAGATCAGGCAAAGGCCTACCGGGGCTTGGGCAGCGGGCACAGGTAAGGAGCGCTGCGTGTGTCCTGGTGAGGGGCAGGGAGGTGCACGTACAAACGGACGCGTCGTGTGACTGGTGGGGGTGTGTGGCCGTTGTACACCTGCGTGGGGAAGTGGCATGGAAGCGAGTAATGAAGTCCTCTGGGTGCTAAGGACCGAGCTACCGGCTCAATAACGAAGCTGAGGTTGCTCTCAGAGGTTTGTAGGGTGGCAGGAAGAGGAGGTTGATTGAAAGGTGCCAGGGATGTCTTCTGAGGGGAGTGTTTGTCTCTGCCTGAAAGGTTTGAGCTGGTCTCCAGAGGAAACAGCAAAACATCTTCATTCAAGAAAACACCGGCAAAATAAGAGCTGTTGTTTTTTTCCCTTGTAGGGCTATGGGAAGTTTGCAGCAGGCTCTGGTATGCTTTGAGAAGAGGCTTGTGGTGGCCCACGAGCTGGGGGAGGCGTTTAACAAAGCCCAGGCCTACGGGGAGCTGGGGAGCCTGCACAGCCAGCTGGGGAACTACGAACAAGCCATTTCTTGCCTGGAGCGGCAGCTGAACATCGCTCGAGAGATGAAGGACCGAGCCCTGGAGAGCGATGCTGCCTGTGGCCTTGGTGGGGTCTACCAGCAGATGGGAGAGTACGACACAGCCCTGCAGTACCACCAGCTAGACCTGCAGATCGCAGAGGAGACCAACAACCCCACTTGCCAGGGCCGAGCCTACGGGAACCTGGGCCTGACCTACGAGTCCTTGGGCACCTACGAGAGGGCAGTGGTTTATCAGGAGCAGCACCTCAGCATTGCAGCACAAATGAACGATCTTGTAGCCAAAACCGCATCTTACAGCAGCCTGGGGAGGACTCATCACGCCCTGCAGAACTACTCTCAGGCTGTGATGTACCTGCAGGAAGGTAAGAGGCTGAATTATGCAACACAGCATGAAGTGGCAGGTTCTGGGGAATAGGAGGGAGGCCTGAAGAGATGGAGAGAGGTGAAATACTGTGAGTGTGGCACTAAGAGGATTAATTTGACAGAGACCTTTGATGAAAAAGCTCTTGCAGACATCCACAGCTACTGCTGAGAGCGTGAGTGGTGCCTAGGTGGGCTGTCATGGTCAGCACACCAGGTCAGTCAGAGCCTTCCTGGCATCCTGTAGATAAAGCATTGCAAGCACGATGTGAGCCTTCCTGGAGGCATCTCAGCCAGCTCTGAGCTTGAACCCAGACCACACATGGAAGAGTTTGTGCCTGAGCCTAGAAGGTGTAAACCTTCTCTATGGAAAGCATTGCACACCAGGAGCTGGCTCTGGGAAAACCACATCAGGTTGTGATGGGTCTCTCTGATCCTGAGAGCAGGTCTCAAGCTGATGTGTGCCTTGCTGGTAGCCACTGGCCTTTGCTTCTGCTACCAACGGTGAGTGTCCTTTAAGCTATGAGTGAAAACAAGTTGTGTTCGACAGAGAGGTGAGGGAGGTTCAGCCCTGGGTGTGCAGAAGCTGCCGAGCGCTGGGGCCAGCACTGGCTTGTGAGTTGTGCTGCTGCAGGGGATTCCAGTATGCGAGCTGCATCTGCTCAAGGTGGTGGCTCTCTGACGGAGGAGATGAGCAGTGTTACTGCAGTGTATGAAGCTGGAAGCCGAAGGATTAATTATGTCAGTTAGTCTGTTTTTCCTGAAACTGACCTTGGCAGGATTCCAGTATGCTGAGGGAATTCAATTAACTTGGAAGGGGAGAAATTAAATACAGCTCCTTCTCCTGGTGAGATGCAGAATCCCTGAAAAGCCTGCAAACACTAGCTGCTGCTGAGCCGTGTGGTCGTGGCCAGGGCCCTGCTCCCCTGGCCCTGGGAAGCCCGAGGTACCCAAGAGGAGGTGTCCCTGTTGTCAGCAGGGCCTGTGGAGGTGAGAGGTTTGGAGTGTGGTGGAAGCGGGGATGACACAGAAGGTGCTGCTCGAAGTGAAATGAGCTGCGGGTCATTCACGCCAGGACCCTGCCCTCTGCTCCAGCTCAGTACCTAAACCCTGTGAAACCTGCCCGAAGGCTGGGGAGAGCTGGGGGGAAATGAGCCAGTAATGTGGTGAGAGATGTCTTTTCTGGCAGCGTTTGGCAGTTCAGTCTGATTTTGTTTGTGTGGCTTTTAAGGTTTAAAAGTCAAATTTCCTGGTAGGGACTTACTGAGTCTGTCTTTGGGGACCGCACCTTAACCTCACTTAAGGAGGTCTTGGTCCATGGAGATGTCTGTCCTATAAGCACCTCACGAGTGTTGGCAGCAGCAGCTTGTTGCTGGCGCTGCCCTGCTCAGCGTTGCTCCGCTCGGCAGCTCCCTGGCTGTCCTTGCCTGCCACAGGGGCCCAGTGGAGCCGACAGTCCCCCAGGCTGCAGAGGCAGAAGTGCTGGCAAAGCCTCGTCTGCACATTGGCCTCTTCTCACTCTGACTCCTTTCCAGGACTGAGGTTGGCAGAGCAGCTGGGACGCAGAGAAGATGAGGCCAAAATCCGCCATGGCCTCGGCCTCTCCCTCTGGGCGAGCGGGAACCTGGAGGAGTCTCAGCACCAGGTATACCACGGTCTGTGCCGTGCTGGCAGGCTTGTGTCCTCTGAGCCCTTCGGGCCGCTCCTGTGCCCAGGGAGAACGTGGCTGGTGTGTCCTGGGGAGGTGTGTGTTGCGCTGAGCCGACTCTGGCCCATGTGCGCCCATGTTCTAACAGAAATGCCCCTGTCCTGAGGGCCTGTCTGAGGCAGCCGCAGGGTACCCTGGCCCTGGATCCTCCTGCTCCCCCAACCAGGGCTTTGTGCTGTGTCTGTAAGGAAGTCACTGTGGCTGTTTTCCCTCCCAGCTGTACCGGGCCTCGGCACTGTTTGAAACCATCCGACATGAGGTGCAGCTGAGCACAGACTACAAGCTGTCCCTCTTTGACCTGCAGACATCCTCCTACCAGGCCCTGCAGCGAGTGCTCGTCAGTCTCGGTAAGAGATGCCATCAGGTGCCCAGTCTGAGTTCCAGGGAGACAGCTCATGATACTTCCTTCACTTCCCATCTGTCTGACACAGCACAGCATTTCTGTGCCAGGACAGAAGTAAGGGAGTCCTGCTTTGGGTTTCAGACACCTTTGGATCTTCTTTCTTGCTTCCTTCCTTCTTTTGCATTTCTGTGGCACATTTTCCCGCTTTTTGTGCTCTTACCTGTAGCCAAGGTGATCTGCGGGACTGCATTGCAGTGCAGACAGCTGTTTCCAGAAATGAGTGCTGTGACCCTGCTTCCCCAGGCTTTAGTCTGTGTTGGGACAGCAGCTGATCCTGCCCCTGGACGCTGTGCTGCAGACCTCGCTGGTGTCAGGTCTGAGAGGTGGCTTTGTCTTTCAGGTCACCACGATGAAGCGTTGGCAGTAGCAGAGAGAGGACGAACAAGGGCGTTTGCTGACCTGCTTGTGGAACGTCAAACTGGGCAGCAGGACTCTGATCCCTATTCTCCAGTGACCATTGACCAGGTCCTGGAGACAGTGAATGGCCAGAGGGGACTTGTTCTGTACTACTCGCTGGCTGCAGGTTATCTCTACAGCTGGCTGCTGGCTCCTGGGGCAGGTGAGGTCTTTTTGGAGATGAGAGCCTGTGAACAAGGCTTACAGCGGCAGAATTGTACCATTTGTAGCTAGGAATGAATATGGGACCAAAGTGAAGCCTTTCCATCTAGTGCTTTAAAACTGAATAGATGGAAAACTATGACATAGCCTAGCAAAATGACATAGAAGTGCTTATTCAGGGCTTTGATGTTCACCTGGAGACGGAAATGTTTCATGTGTTTAATATTTCCATTTTTCAGCCTCCAATATGTAGATATTTCCCACAGGGCAGAGCAGAGCAGCGCAGTAATGAGATTCCAAGTATGTTGGCTCTGTGAGAATCTTCTATGCATAAGAATCCCTACTTTAATTATATTTCTGTGCTTTATCCTTCCAAAAGCTTTTGACATTTATTCACTGAAGTGGATTGCAGAAAACAGAAGGGCGTCCCTGCTTCCTGATATGCCATTGAACTGCCTGATCCTCTGAATTCTCCTCATATTAATGTGGAAACACTTATCACAGAGGAGCAAGGAGGATTAATTTGAAGAGGATTGCTTTTTGCAGACAGCTGTTGTTCATTATCTAATAAAGTGATGACTGTAAATTTTCATGAGCTCTTTCTGGATATAATTTAATAATTGCAGGCCTTCACCATGACAAAGCTAAAGAGATTAAACGCGCTATTTAGATTGCATCAAAAATGCTTTGGGAAGGGAAGCAAACATCCACATATTCCTGACTTCAGATGGGACGATAGCAATTAGAAGATACACTTTTTGGGGGTGTTTTGCAATGTGTAAGATAATTTTGTCCTGTTATGCTTCCAGTTGCTAACTGGCTCATCAGGCCTGTATTTCACACAATAAAATGCCCGTAATTCTGCAGTATTAATATCAAGCTGAGCTTACTAAAACTGTGTGGATCAGAAGTGTAGGGTTTGCCACTAGACTTCATGACCAGTCTCCTTGTTGTCCAAACCAGGTCTTGTAGAAAAGCAGGTGCATGAGTTTGATGGCTTCCTTGAAGACCTGTCAGGTGCTAGGAGGGAGAGGGACTGTGCTGCTTCAGGGGTTCCACGAGAGCTCTCCAGGAGTGACTCCAGCCCAGCCACGGTGACCTCATCTTGTTTAGCTAGTGCTGACAAAGAGACTAGGTTCAGCGGCAGCCCCAGATCCTCACTGCCCCACGGAGATGGTACCCTTAGAGCCCCATTTCTGATTCTGTATTAGCTGCTGTTGCTGCAGAAGGAGTTGCTTTATTCTTTATTCCTCCGCTCTTCTTAACTGGTTTAATAATTTATGCTGTCGAGGCAAACAGGGCATCCAGAGCAGCCTTTTACTGCTGATCACAGGCTGTAGAATTAATTATATCAGGATGGATATGCCAGTCTGAGTGGAGGAAGGTTTTATCTGCAGTAATAGTTGAATTCTTAACAAAACATCGAGTGTCCTTTATCTGGTTTGCCCATTGTGAAAAGCTATCTTTTAATATTTTACTATGCATTAATCCATCTTTTTCTTTCTTTGTATATAATGTATTTTCATGCATATGAGTGAAATGAAAAATCTTTGTGTGGTGTGAGGGGTTCTGCCATAGTAATAACGCTCTTGTTCAGCATTTGAGCCTTGTGTGTTCAATTTATGTGATCAGAGGCTGTTAATAGGTATTTTTCAAGTGCGTCTATTGAAATGTGAATTACTCTGGTAGGTGCTTGTAGGACAGATCTGTTTTATAATTTATGTGAGAGTGCTGCAATAGCAAATGCATTCTGAGCACTGCTCTGCATTTATACCTTTGAGCCATCATCTACAAAGTACAAAGGCAGATTTTTAAAGCAAGACTGTAATACCAAGTGCTGGAAAAGCCCTGTGGAGACACGGCACAGAAAGCTTTGCCCCAGTTGTGCTGGAAATGCCAAATGCTAGGGGCTGTGCCACATTCCTAGGCCATTGCTGGCAGCAGTATTCCTGCCCTGCAGAAATAACCTTGTGATTCTGGTGCCCCACAGGAATTCTGAAATTTCATGAGTATTATCTGGGTGACAGCCTGACGGAAAACGCTGGGGACTTCCATGAAGCCAACAGCGTGGCCCTGCAGACAGTAACAAACTCTGCGCTGGAACAGCACATCTCCAGTGTGCGGGAGGCTCTGGGTGTGGATTCCTATTACACACGGTAAGTTGGGGAGGGGGGTCTAACACCCTGGATCCCGCTCTCCCACCTGAAAGCGAT
The DNA here is from genome assembly GCA_013389965.1 of Todus mexicanus. Classification (NCBI taxonomy): domain Eukaryota; kingdom Metazoa; phylum Chordata; class Aves; order Coraciiformes; family Todidae; genus Todus; species Todus mexicanus. The sequence goes on along the minus strand of WEIS01075651.1, from coordinate 8,067 downwards.
TTGTAGCAGTCTGGGATGAGCTAATCGGCCAGGAAGTCTGAGAACTGAGAGTCAGAGTAGGGGCAAATTTTCACTGCAGCAACAAAAAAATTCCTTTATTTTGGTATCCAGAGTTATTTTTCTGCCAAGTAAATCTATATGCACATGCAAATAAGGTTTGAACCTGTAGGCTGGGTAATGAATCTATAGACTGGATGAGGAGGCAGGTGCCATGTCTGAATGTATATGGGCCAATTCCATCCTACTTACAGTTTCCAGTGTAATTAATTCCCTTTCAAAGGTTTACTTATGAAAAACTGCAAATACCAGAGGAATTCCACCTCCCCTCCAAATACGTTCCCTTGTGGCTGTAGCTGAGTAAATAATTTACAGTGAATTAATCCATCTGATGAATTTCAGCAAAGAGGGAGGAACCTTACTCCCATCCATTATTCAGATAGGTCCCACAACTATGTTTCCTCGTATTTTTTTATCCTGTAGGTTTATCACAAATCAGGGGGTTTATGCTTATTTATACTCAGTCTCCTAATCTTTCCTGGTATTTGGTTTGATTTATTGATTGGATGAATATTAATAGAGTTTCTATGCTGATATTTACAAGTAGTTCTTCTCTGAATGCTTCTGCCTGAAAAGGAGAGTTGGGAATGCCCCTGTCTTTGTACGTTCTTTGTGAATGAAGTGCACAGGGCAAAGGATGCGGTGACAGCTTAGTTTGCTGTTGTGAGTGAACCTTGCTACGTAGTCATTAGTATCTGAGTCAAGAGGGACAGCATGCATCTAGGAGAAAACTCCTCTGCTTCACTGCCCTAGTCTCCAAGGAGAGAAGCGTCGTCAGAGTGATCCGTGTGGTTTTTCAGCTAGGAGATAGATAAAGGCACAGGTCTGAGGTTTAATTTCTCTCCTGAGGGTTTTCATTCCCCTGGGGTAGCTGCACAACAGTTTTATTTTCCTTACTGATTCTTCTGCTGCTATCTATAAACATCTTTGTAACCACAACACTGATTATCTGTAAGGGGTGATACAAAACAGTTTGAAAAAATCTATGGTGCTATTCTGAAAACTTTGTGAGTTCTTAAAAACTCTGTTCTGAGACTTCTGCTTCTCTTAGCTTCAGTCACACCGTGTTGACAGTTGAATCTTACCTGTAAATATGCATACACACAACTGAAATCTGCACTTACGAGTTGTGTAGCAGATCTGCAGATACTGTTTTCAGCTCTATTAACCGTTTGTTACCACAGATTCTCTTCCTGGCAAAGGAAGTCTTTCAGTCTTTAGGTTCTGGGATGAATTTTTAATTTACTGTGGCGTCAGCTTCCTCACAGCAATGGTAGTGGTATGTTTTTGGTTAAGGATTCTGGGTTTAATGCTTGTATCTGAGATCATTGGGCTGGTGTGGTGTGATCACAGGCAGGAGCTCTTTCCCCACTTCAAAATTATTTGCAGGGAGTTAAACAAACAAATCTTGGTTCCATGTGGGTGAATGTCATGTTCTGCTCTGAAACTTTCCCTGCTTGGATCGAGTGCTTCCCTCCAGCATTGCTGACTGTCACCATGCTCCAGCCCCCCAGACCCCTAGGAGAAGCTGTCATCTGCAGCCCCTGGAACCTATTCACTGCCTACCAGCAAAGAACAGAGGGATTGAAGTATGTGTGGCACACGTGTGAAAACCTGTTCGACTCTGACTTCTCAGTTCATAGCTTGCTTAAGTGCACTGTAGTTGTGTGGTTTGGGGTTCAAACGTAAGTGCCTTTGCCTTCCATAAAGCTGTAAGCATGTTTACAGCTACTGCTGCATCTCCACAGTGGCACATCTTCGTATTTTCTGCTCCTGGAGAGGAGAGGATGCTGTCATGGGATGTGTCACCAGGATTTTGCTGTGCTGGTGTTTGGTTCCACACTGCAGCCTTCGCTTTCTGCTTGAAATGGTTCCTTTCAGCTGGTCTAATGAAGCTGACAACGCATACTTGCAAAAAAATAGCGTGAGGGACCTTAAAGTCTGCTTGAACTTGTGTTGGGACAGACTGTTTTGTCTTTAGGGAGAGCATGTGGCCTGCTCTCGTGAGTTCATGAACTCAAGATCTTTGCCTTTTTAAGGAGCTCCAAATACTCGTGAGTGCTACTCAGACCTGTGCCAGGACTCAAACCTACGCATGCCTGCAGCAGAAGGAAGAACATGCAGGAGGCAGCTGTTGATAACCTTTTGTTTTCCCTTTTCTTTCCTTTTTTTTTGTTTGTTGTTTTTTTTTCCCCTGACTTTTGTTCAGCTAGTCCCATTTCAGCATTTATGAAATGATTGGCTTTGGTCAGGGCTTACTCTTTCAGGTTATTAAATTATATTGACCTGGGAGTATGTTTACAAGATATCCTGTGGTCCATACAGCAGCATAGGGTCAGATCTAGTTGCCTCCATAAGTACCTGTCGTGCGTTAATTTAATTCATGTGCTCTTTATTGGGAAATGTGCCCTTGAGGAAAGGCTCCAAGCTGTCAGGAACCTCAAAGTAGACCTTCCTTCACACTGCTGTTCCCTCTGCAGAGCCTGTGCCAGTAGCGAGACTGAGAGTGAGGCTGGGGATATCATGGACCAACAGTTTGAGGAGATGAATAACAAGCTGAACTCAATGACTGATCCGACTGGCTTCCTGAGGATGGTCAGCAGGAACAACCACTTGAACAGGTAAGTGTACAGGACTGCAACTGTGGGGATCAGCAAGCAGAATGAGATGTCTTGGTGATGGACTTCCCTCTAAGCTGCAAGTTTAGGCTGCAGTCAATGCTGTTGCTCATGGTATGTCTATTGCCCTGAGTTGTGGGGACACAGACCAGCAAACTGGGACTGAAAGCGTCATTGTGCCTCTTGTGGGCAGTGGACCTAGACAGGACTGTGTGTTTCACTTCAGAACTCAGTAGCTTGGTGTGAAAGATGTAGGGAGTGGCATCTGCATTGTGTTTCTAGGTGAGTTTGATAGCTTAAGGCACGGATGTGTCAGCAGTTGTTAGCTGATAGCTGTCCTGAGAGGCAGCCCTTTCCAATTTGCTCTTCTTCTGGCCAAGTGCTGGTTTTGACTATTGGAACTGTTGCTGGGAAGCTCTGTTTTGTCCCTGCTATTTGTGAAGTGTGGAGCTTGAGGGTCTCTGCTGCACACTTATTATGGAAATACTTGTTTCTGTTGATCATAACTGTTGTACTAATTAGCTGGAAGGATGCCACATTTCCAGAGTTACAGGACTGTGCGATAGCTGCACAGTCCCCACTCGTTTTCTGCCTCTCACAACTTGCTCATGTCTCAGTCTTTCACATTAATGTGCTGATTATGGCAAGCATCTGAAATGAAAATTGAAGACAGGATTTTTCCAGTGTTACCACTCCCCCCACAGAAAGCAGCTGCGTGATGCAATCCGGGGTTTCTGCCTAGGTCTGTGCTCCAGCATGGATTGTGAGCACAAGATACCCCAGGCCTTTCTCAGCTGGAAAAGAAAATGCGATCAGCTTGCAATGCTGCGAGCTGTCACTGGAGCTTGTGAGCTGTAACAGCACTCCCATGAAACTGGGAGCTGCCTGTTGGCACCAACAACTGGCCTGTTTTTCTTTCCAGAACCCACATGCTGATCTGTTCGAGTTGCTGCACTGATGGTAAACTTGGAGTACTTGCTAGTTTCGAATCAAACAGGCAGATCCCCAGAACCACTGAGATGCTTTGCTAGTTCATCAAGCTTAGAAGAGCAAGAGAATGCCCCTCTGATTACAGGGGCAACACATGATCCCATTCTGCTCCAAGGAATGCTAATCCTCAGGAACGCTGCAGAGGCCAGCCATGCAGCATCTGTCTTTCTTCTTTGTAGGAGCCAAGTGCATTCCCTTGAACCCACGTCCAGGAGCTTATCCCAGGTACCTTGTCAGGTAACTACAGCTTTTAGGAGAAGGTCAGAGATGGGGCAGCTTGGGCACTTAATTAAAAGCACCCTCACAAGAGCATCAGGATGAGCACTAGAAGCAGGCAGGTCTTTGATGTTCTCGCCACGAGCACTGAGGCCCAAGCCTTTGAGAGCTCCTGTGCTTAATGTCTCCTCTCGTCCCAGAGGTCATCAAATTGGAGGCTGCAGAGTCTGAATGGGCACTGGAGAAAGCGTTATCTGGCCGTTCGCTATTCTGTGTGTTTCTTCATAATTGAGTTGTGTAGAGAGTGGTGTGGCTCCCAGCACGCGACACACCAAGCCTGGGGCAGCAAGGAGCCATCTTTGCAAGAGCCCTGAAGCTTCAGCAAGGAAGCAGATGAAAATCTGCATGGAAGCGAGCAGATTAGGAAATAAAATGGGAACAGGCAGCATTTCTGTGCACTGGCCTAGCACTCTCACAAGGAACTGCGAGCTCTTAGACTTGGGTTAAGCAACAGAATGGTTAGCTAGCACACAAGCGGTGATCTTGCAGCTCTGGTCTGCAGCTCACCTCTGCTGTGCAGTGGCTTTTCTCCCAGCTGGTGCTGGAGTGACTTCATGTAGCTGTGTGTCAGTGCTGAGTGGATTGTTGCTGCTGCAGTGCTTCAAAGGATGGTAGAATTGTGGCTCGCAAGTGGTGATTGAAGGTGTGGTGTTTGCATTTTCTGCACTACAAGGGACAAAGAGAAGTGGGGCCTGCTTGGAGCTGAGAATAAGAGCTTGTCATCCCTACTGACAAGGCAGCCCCTGCATTCCTCATGTGGGGCCTGAATGCATGTTCACATCTTGTGCTTGAATGCTGGAGATCCTCGAGGGAGTTTGCATGGCTTGGGGCCAGTGCAAGTTTCCTCACGCACAGGAATTGCACACACTGTTAAGGTCCCATGTTAGAAAATGAGGCTCTGGAGATGCTGGGAGTTTGGAGCCGTCCATGTCTGGCAACAAGTGGGTGACTGAAAGGAAGCCCTGGGTTTGGGACAGGTGCCTTCTGGCTGCTGTAGTCAGGTAACTTGGCTTTCAAGGAGAGAATAGTATGATTTCTGGCAGTTCTGCTTAGAAAACCAATAACGTTGGGGTTTGGCAGTTAACTTAAGGAACTTCTGAGAAGAAATGGTCTTTGGAAGAGAAAGAAACACTGAAGGGACACTGCAGTGATCTCAGTACTGGGCAATAGCTGTTTAAGTAGTGGATGCCACTGATGGAGCCCCCAGGTAGTCACATGTTCATGTCTTATGCAGCTTCTGTTTATTTTGCTCCTTAGGGCTCTTAGACTTTTTCAGGGTTTTCAGATTAAAATCTGATTTCCTCCCTGCTAGTCACCACCTGCACCAGCAAGGGACTTGATCCCTGCCTGTACCTGAATAAAGCTCCCCAGCCTGTTCTCCGGCCTCTCCGGTATCATGGCAATACAAGGTGTCCTTCCTCCATGCAACTGCAGAAGACATGAGAATCAGCCCCGGCACTGCTCAAAGGGTAACAAATACTCCTTGAGGGCAATTTTTGCAGCGCAGCATGATGAGAATTTGTAAAAGGCAAATTGGGAGAGAAGGAACAATATAACTTGAGATGCAAATTCCCTTACGCTGTTGCTATCTCGCAGCTCTCCTCACGATTGCAAAGAGCTTGGTTTTTTTCCAGCAGAGTCATCATGCTCAGGATCCATGGCCAGTCCTACAGGAATAGTTGGAGATTTCCAGATCAAGCTCAGCAAGGGTAAAGCTGACATGAATCCAGCCAGAGGAATCTAGCAGAAGGTGACTAAAATTCACATGGAGCCTCAGGAGCAGCAAAAACACGGCTATTGCCAAGCTACTGTTTCATCTCGCTTTGCTCAGGGTTTCATCCTGGTGACCACCACGTGATCTCTGAGCATATCTCCCTTCTCCTCTTGGTGTGGGACCCTGCCTCTGTTGACTCTGGCCCTGTTGGCTGTGCTTATGTCATCGCACAGTGAGCACCAGCTGCTGCCTGATGGATGGGGAGCTGGGAGGGGTCCCTGGGATGCTGACTGGCCCAGGGCGAAGTGAGGTCTTTGGAAGGCAGATAGGAAGGCAGTGGCTGGAGAGTCTCTTCCCTGTCTCGTTCTCCACCACTCAGGGAGCAGCACTGTAGCTGCCCAAGCACAGACCACACACGCAGGGAGTGCTGGGTGGTCTGTGGGTTTTGTGCAACCACTGGTGGGTTCTGGAGATAATTGTGGATCTGTGAAAGCATCTACAGGGAGCTCATATCTGAATGTTTTCGGGAGCTTCCCACAGCTTGGCATTGTGAGTGTGTCAAGGCCCTGAGTGTGGATTTGGGGCTGCATCTCTAGGAAGAGTCTTTTTGAGGAGGCCTTGCAGAATGACAGGCCTGATGTAGGTCAGCCTGAGGCTGCCAGACCACAGCAGCAGTCAGCCTGACTCCCAGCCCTCCGGAGCGGCCGTGCTTGGTCATGAGCAGTATTTGACTTGTCCAGAGTCCTGCTGAGTGCCCAAACAAGAGCAGCTTCTGTGCTGACTGGTGGGAACCCCTCCCTCCTGCCCAGCCTTTCCACATTCACCCTTGGGAAGCAGAGCCCGGCCCTGCGAGGCTGGTGTTGGACAAACCAGCCTGGGCTCAGGGCTCGCATGACACAGGCTTTCATCCTCTTCCTCTGAGGTTGCCATGGGATCATTGCTTTGTTCTCGCATCGCAAGACAAAGGAGAAGCGGAGTTATCGCTGGTGTGTGCAGGCACTCCACTCCCAGGTTGTGCTGTTTCCTCTGCTGGCCACAGGTCAGGCTGCCTTATACAAAGAGTCGTTAATAAGCAGCACTGTGGAGTCTGTGCAGAGGCTTCAAGTGAGGGATTTGACCGTTCAGAAATCAGGAGACCCCTCTACCTCGCAAGAATAAGGTAGAAATGATCAGTGCAGCGTCCCAGAAGCACTAGTGCTCTGTAGGAGGGGCGTTTGGCCGAAAGATTCAGAATCTCCCTCTTGTCACATGGAAATCACTGGACTCTGGTGCCTGACAAGCCACCTGGAGAATCGTTTGTCTGCACTGGATGGAGAGGAAAGGGAGTGGGCTGGCCAGGGCTCCAGGTCTGCTCTGCCTGCTGCAGAAGATCTCTGTCCATCCTCCCCCTACGGATTTTCTTACTCTTCTTTGTGTACACAAACACAAAGGCGAGAGATGTGAAAGATTTATAATACTCCCTTGGTTTTGTTCTAATAAAAAGCAATCCAAGTGGTGAAGGAATAAATCTAGAGCTGCTTGGCTGTGAAACCAAGCCGAAGGAGGCTCTGCTGATGAGAGTAATCAAACCCCGATTCCCTGCAGTAAATGAGTGTGTTGAAAATCGGCTACCACAGGAGGTGAGGCTGGCGAGTGCCGCCTGCTGGCAACGAGCTGCTGCTTGGAAGGTGAGGGTTGCTGTGCTGGGACTGGAACTGGTGCACACTGGTTCCCAGTGGAGCAGAGGGTGACCCTGCCCTTCTAGGCCGGTGAATCAGGCAGGATACACGAGAGGGGTGTGCTTCAAGCACAGGGCGCTAGCAATGCACGGGATTGGGAAAGCGTGGCTTTTATTTCTTGCTTTTAAAATCTGTGCTACATAAAGTGCAGAAACAACTGATGGCTGCAGAGCACTCCTGGCTCCGCCAGCTGCTGCGGTGCGGGAAGGCAGCAGGGTCCAGAGGGGAGCAGACAGGGTGGAGTCCACGCTGGTCACCAATGAACTTGGTATTGTGCAAGTCACCCAGGCAAGCTTTCAGCAGCTCTGAGCAGCAGCAGCCACTGGTGCTTGCACCAGAATCTCTGCACAGGTGTGTTGGCTTCTGTTGGCATTCTTCAGTTGCTCCTGTTGGTCCATAAAATGTGAATCTGTTGTTCGAGGGCAGTGTGGTGATAGCATTGTTTTTCCTTTAGAAAACTGGGTTTGGACTTAATGTGAGCTGGGTGTGGAGACTGGCTGCAGCCCCTGAGGACAGAAGGAAATTTTCTGTCTGTTGATACATGTCAGAAAAGGTCAGGGGTATGTCTCAGGCCTGTGCTTTGTCAGTGGTAGAAGGAGTGCTCGAGTCCAATATTTTTGCTTTCCTTGTTTCCTGCATGTTGACTTAATGAGGTAGTATGAAGAGACACTGTGCCTATATGTGTGTGTATATA
>WEIS01075648.1:0-10392 GCA_013389965.1 Todus mexicanus | reverse complement strand
CTAGTTAATGTTAGGAAAGAAACAAGTTTTATTCTTTTTTTTTTTTTTTTTTCCTCCTCTGTCTTCCATTATTATTGCTCCATTTTCTTTCACTTCATAGTTGGAAAGAGGCAAAAGAAGAGGAGAGGGAAGGAGAAAGGGCTTGAATTTTGAGGCTAAAGTGATTGATCCTAGCTGTCTGCTGATACAGAAAAATAGAGTTCTTAAATTTTCAGACAGTGTTCTTCCAGTGAAGTTGAATAGAGAACTTAATGTGGTGGTTCATTGTAGAGGTATTGCTTAAAATACTTTCTTTTAATTATTTGTAATCTTGTTTCTGGAGTTGTACCTGTAGAAGCATCTATTGCTGGCCTGTGTTCTGCTGCCTGTGAGTTTGATGTCGTGTCTAACAGTATGTGTGGAAAAGTGGTGCTAAAAGAGCGATTAAACTTTATCACGTGGTGAAAATTAATTTCATAATCTCATTTGTCAGAATGTATAGTGTTCAAATCAGAATGTGAATTGGAGGAGGCTTTAAAATTAGTGGCGTGTATCTTCTAGCTGTTAATTGGCTTTTAATTTTTGCAGGTAATCGCTGTGGTTTTGGTCCAGGAACTAGATATTAACACCTGATCACATACCTTCTTATACAGTTATTTTGTGTAGCTTAATAAATCACGGATTATTAAACAATCAAATTAGTATTATCAAACAGTATATCAATGGCTCTTCTGGAAATTCTGCTTTAATTTCACTGTAAAAATGAAATAATAAACAAGTGTCTAATTACCATAATTATCATAGAAATGGTGTAGTGCCATTATTAGAGGTTTTTTTCCAGAAATCCAACTAATATGGTGTACCTTAGTACATACTTCGCTTGCAAGAGTGAGACCAAGTCTTACATAAATTGTTTGACTTGTCCACTTAACTGATGGATTTAGTAAAACAAGTGAAGACTTGTCTAACCTCTGTCTGGTAGTTTGCAGAGCAGGTCTAAACTGTTAAAATAGCAAAGTATTGGGCATTATTTCAATTAATTTTTAAGTTATTTTGAACCTTGAGGTAGGTCACTTGCAAATAGGAGAATGCAAATGAAAATACCCAGATAAATTTCAGTAGCTTGTACATTTTATTCAACTGCATCGTTAACCTTTTCATATGAAGTGATTCTGCAAGTTTGGGTTTTTTATATGTTCGTAACTTCATATCTAAGAACAGACCCTGGGGCCAGGGCTGAACAAACACATGGGATAACAGCTTGCTAAAGGAGCTAGAAGAAATTTTTTCTTCTTTTTTTGGCAGGTTACAGGACTGTATGTCAAGGTTTTTGATGTTCTCCCTGGATGATCAATACTTACGTTGTATGAAATACTTCATTGAAGACCTTAAATGAATGACTGTCGCATTCGTTCTTGTTTTTATCACTGCTGTTAACAGAGGATGTTTATAGCATGGAACAAAGAAAGCTAACGAAAAAAAGTTTCCTGAATCTTTGCTTACATACTTGGGAGACACTTCTGCCTTAAAACGCGAGTGTGCTGTCCCCTCAGTGTATCGACGGGCTCTCTGCTCCCTGCTTTTGATTCCACTTGTGCTATCAGCACTATAGTAGATAAGCACATCTCACTCACAGCGGTATGAGCAGTGGTTGCAGCCCTTGCCAGTACCGGCCTTTCATGTTGTGTGTCCTGTGGCTGCAGTTTAACTACTTCTCCAAGGACAGTGTTTAAAATGGACATCATATGCATTTAGTTTTTGTCAATAGCACGAGATAAGGAGAAGCATGTATGCGCCTTGCTTCTTCAAAGAACCCATCTGTGATGAAAAGGTCTCTTTGCAAAAGAACAGCTTGTCTATGTTCTGATGTACTATGCAGAGAGGTGTCTTGCTTGTGCTAATGGGGCCTTCGGGCCCATGATTGTTGTAAAGGACACTCAGCTGAGCTGGGTTCACGTTCCTCATCCTCTGCTGCTCACATCACTGAATTGATGCGTTTCCGCATGCTTTGCTTTGTGTCGCTGCATTGTGGGCAAACACAGACAACTGTCTCCTTAGCTTTAGAATTGAGGCCCGAAAGGCGGTGAAGGTGCTTTAGAGTGTCAAACTAATTGTGAGAAGGAGGAGAGCTGGTCAAACCAGTTGTGTGAGTGCTGAGAGTCCTCTCACAGCGGCAGCAAGTGTTCGAAGCCAGTGACAGAAAGCGTTCCACATGCCACGCTAGATGTGTGGCAGTCTCACAGATGGCTGGTTATTTGAGGTATGCAGGCAGGCAAGCTTGGGCTGGGCTAATCTCAAAATGCTAATTTGAGAAGGTCCTACCCTGGGTGTTGTAAGTTCACTTGGTAGTGATTGCGTTGTCCTCTGGCATAAGCAGCAGAAGAGATCTACACCGTGAGAGTGAGACAAACATCACATGGAGGGGGCTGAGGAGCAGGACACTTCTGCTGTGCTGTTTGGACAACGATCAACCCCAAGGAAGGAGCAGAGCAAGCGGTTGAAGCTTAGCAGAACGCCGTGAGAAGGTCAGCCAGTGCTCACCTGACACTTCGCTGTCCCTCAGTGTGCTGTTTGCTGCCCTACCATCATTTGCTTGTCTGATGCATAAATAAGGTATCGTTACATAAAGCTGTTGGTCTGCTTGAGTCAGGATTTGCCTTTTGTGATGCCTTCTGAAGACATCATCAAAGACGCTGAGACAGCTGGGGTTGTCCAGCCTGCAGAAAAGAAGACTGCAGGGAGACCTTTTTGTGTCCTTGCAGTATCCGAAGGAGACCTACAAGAAAGCTGGGGAGGGACTTTTTGCAAAGACTTACAGTGACAGGACAAGGGTAATGACCTCAAATGGGAAAATGGCAGATTTGTATTAGAAATCAGGAAGAAGCTCTTCACTAAGAGGGTGGTGAGGCACTGGAACAGGCTTCCAGGGAAGTTGTGGAGGCTCCATCACTGATGTGTCCAAGATCAGGCTGGATGGGGCATTGAGCAATGTGGTCTAGTGGGAGGGGTCCCTGCCCATGGCAGGGCGAGTAGGACTAGATGATCTTTAAGGTCCCTTCAAACTCAAACCATTCTATGATCTACAATTATGTTTTCTTAAAGCCGTGTTTTGTAAAAGAGCGATGCCGTAACCTTATTACTTCCCTCATTTGGATTAGTCATTTATAAGGGTGGGTAGGATACTAGGAGATGCATATGGAACATGGAAAGACATGGAGCTGCTATCAGATATGTCTCTGGTGTCCAAATATTACCCGGGGCTTGCTGTATTTGTGCGATTGATGTGCAGCAGTCAAATAATAGCATGCTTCATTTCAACCAGCCACTGCTAGGATGGCAGTGCTGGTCATTTTAAGTTATTTTCAGACAAACCCTTTTGCTCCCAAAGCAGGAGCCTTTTCTTTAATATCATTCCAGCAGTTTTCTGTAGCTGGTTTTATAAAGGAAGTATCTGCTCTATCCAGTTACCTGTGGCAGGCACAACAAACTTTGGGTATGCCAGAGAGATTTGAATATTGAGCTGAATTTGCATTGACACTTGCTCCACATGATTCCTTTGTCTGGATACTTCTCATGTGAAGATAAATCGTGATCCCATGACAAATTATGTTTTATTTCTGTCTTAAAAGTTAGTAATTACAACATGAAAAATACTACTATAGAGTGACAGTAGGGAAAAACCCCCACCTGCTTAGATCATAAACAGATTCCAGTAGATTTGGGCAGATCTAAAGTCCAGCAGATTGGAATTGGAAAGGCTGGCAACATTTTTAATGCAGTAAATTATATTCTGGGAACCACTGAAAAATTAGAGCAAGTCTGTGGGGAGCACTAAATCATCATCATTTATTTCTCATGCTTTAACAGGTTTGTGTAGTCACTATTCAAATTCCCTGTGCATTTGATACAAACCCTAAGCTTTATTTATGATTGACAGTAAGTGTAAGATGTTATGGATATGGAGTTGATTGCACTTTATTCCTCTGCAACTAATTGAGTTCTGGAAATAGTTGTTTTTCTACTTTCACAGAGGTTAATCTTTCTCTCTAATACTAATTCACAGTGTTGTTTACAGAAGGAACACAGTAAGATGAAAACTTAGTATCCTTCCCAAGGTGCTGTCTTAACAGGGCTGTATTTTTGACCTGTTGCTTTCATATGAAGGGAAATCCCATCCCATTTGCTGACTGGACTGGGGATTTTAGGTATGGTAACCACCATGGAAGTTCATGCATCTGATTTTACCACTTCTGTTCTTGTGGGAGTGGTGAACTGCAGCAGCTGAGCAGCGATGAGCAGCTTTGAGGTAGTAATACATCAAACAACTGCACGTTTTGGGAGGTTTTATAAAACTTCAGAAAGTACTTTAGAAAAGGCTTTAAATGAGCCAAAAAACCTTCTGTGATCATTCCTGAGAAAGCGTCAGCAAGAACTTGGACTAGAGTAACTGCTATAGAAAAAATGGTACCTCAACTTTCTACTAAACTAGTCTCTTTCTACAGCTGAGTGTGGGGGTTATAAACTGCCTGTGACACGAGGGAACACGTACTGGAAGGTGAATTTGTCTTTCCTCTTTAACTGCATCATTTGCAGGTTATTTTATCATTACTGACTGCATAAAATGCACCAGTCTCAAAACACTGGGGGGTTAAACAGCATTTTAATTAAGTACAGACTAGTATGTTCTGCTGCTATCAAATGGAATGCTTTTTCTTGCAGTTCTTCGTTCTCTTTGCCTTCAGATTGAGATACTCAGTAGGGGTTGTTTCTTTTGTTTTATTTTCAAACAACAGTAGTACATTGTGAACTTCCATAACTAGCAGAAGTTACCAGAAAGTAGATAGACACTGGAAGAGCAATTGTTTTGGTTGCACAAACCAAGTGGATGGATTTATTTACTCTAGTGATGACCTAAGAATAAATCCTTTGAAGCAAAGGGCAATCAGGGAGTTTATTAATATCAGAGAAGGTCTGTTTGTAAAATGGGGAGTCCTTGTAAAGTTTCCACACTGTGTAGAAACTCTCACATTCACCATCCCCATTCTCATTTGTAGCTTTTCTTACCATTTGCTTCCTGATTCTTATTGGTTTGTACCAGTTTAGGGGCTGTAGCATTAAGGGGTTTTTGCTTTGAAACCAAAAAGAAAAGTAGTACTTAAAAATGTGTAGTTGTCATTTGATCTGTGACTGTTGCCCAGTTGTGGCGTGTTCCCTTCCATACTCTCAGTCCTGTGCTCAGTTTTCCTTATGCTCTTCTCTTGCCGATTAGCTGGCAGTTGTAGCATAACTGTTGGTTTCAGATCCTAGTGGTAGGGTTTTCGCTTGGTGGTATTTCCTGGGAGAAACACCTGGGCTGAGGCTGCTGCGTTGGGGGTTTTTTACCTTACCTGATTTTTATACCTAATAGAGAAAGGTGATAGCGGAAGCAATTAGTCACATACCTAATGGGATTCATGTATCCCTCTGGTTTTACAATGCCTCAGAACTAAGTGTTGGTTAATAAGGCAGGAATCCGGAGGAGTGGAGCCAAGCAGCACCCAGGGTTTGTTTCCTTTCAGACTGAGAACGAGTCAAAGTGCAGGACCTGCAACATGTAGCTGAATGGCTCGGGCTGTGTAAGAAAGCTAAACAAATGAGAAGGCGAGTACGAAAACAAGCTTGGTGTTGCAAGATGGCAAAGTTACTGTTCCCTTTGAGGTGATTGCTGTAATAGAAGCATTGAGGTTGCAAATGAAAGATTTGTCTTTTTGAATATATATAATAGCCTGATTTATCCTGTATTAGGTAATAGGTTTGCATATAAAAGTTCTGACTGCTGTAATGAATTTCTCCCGATGGAACTCATCTAAGGGCTTCTTGTGCTTGCTAAAAATACCTGCAATCTTTCCAGACATCTGACCATCTGGGATTCCTCTAAAAGAAGATACAGCATTATATCCAGGCTCTCCCATAAGTGTTCAGGCTATTTGGATCTCAGTATGGTCTCCTTCTAGTAGAACACTTTCTACACAGGTTTTCAACTCCTCAAATGTTTGCTCCGCAAGCAACTTTTTGAGAGAGCAAATTTGCCGCAGACCATCTGTGCTCTCCCAGTAAGGGACTTTGGCTGCTTGAAAGCAGATGGGAAAAGAAAATCTCCCCCATCCTCCCCCAGCCCCTTTCCTTCATCTTGCCGGGTGCAGATACATTTTGCGGTAGGGGTGGTGAGTGAGGACATGACAGTAAGGAAGTTGAACTTTCTGGCTGGATGACAGAGTCACCCTATGTAGTAAGAATGACTTAAGTCAAGACATATTACTGCTCTCTAGTCATGTCTAGGAAAATGAATGTTGTAAGGCCCTAGATTGTTGGAAATTCTTTTGTAATTTTATGCCCAGAGTGTTTTTCAGAGGTGATTACTTGAAATTTTTGTGGATTTAAATGCTAGAATCAGTAATTCTAAGAAGTTTTGGGGTTTTGTTTGCTTGGTTTTGTTTGTCGGGGTTTTTTTTATTATCTTGGCATTGACTATCCCACTACTTCCTGTTTGCTATCCTTGATTTCTCCCCTTCTTTTAGAAGAGCTTGTTTTGGAGCATTTACTGAAAAGTCAGGCTGGAACATCAACAAAATCTGCATAATGCTTAAGCATCGAAATATTTTCACTCTTTGATTTTTACTTCCTGGTAGTCATTTTTTCCCCTCTCTCAATGTGCTTTCATTTTAATTTTGAATATAATATATTGTGTAATCTGACTTTTTCTGCTAGATTCCCAAAGGAAAATGATGGAGGAATATTTGCCAGAAATGCAGAGCACACTAGAGCAAGTCAATCTGACAGATGATGCCTCTTCTATGGCTCCAGATAATGAGAAGACTGATGAAACATCCGGAATGAAGGACTGCTCAAGCAGCAGTCATACTGGAGATGATACTGGTATCTTGGAAGGGGAATCGAGGTTGTTGCCGTCGGACCAGGATTCAGCGGTTCTTGGCATAAGCAGCAATGAATCCCTGGCGGAGCGACAGGAGCAGCAGTGCGGAGGGGCAGATCTCTGTGCCAGTACCCGCTCTGAAAGAAAGGTAGAAGGCTCCACAAAACCAGAACATTTATCTACTGAAGAATTAGAACGACAAGATCCAAAACCTAATCAGACAGAACAGTCATTAATGGAACTATTACAGGAGCTAAGGGAGGAGTCTGACTTTGTGAAAAAATCAAGTGATAAAATCTATTCGGAAAGCCTCTATGACACAGACTGCACAAAGAAGCTGATTTCCACAATACATCAGACTTCCTCACAGGAGGATTTGCTAAAGGAAATAGAGTCTGAACTCTTATCTACAGATTTTTCAAAGGAACGAAAATGCCCAAATGGCGTGCGGAAGGGTGAACCTGCCTTGGCCGTGTTTGAAAAATGCGTGCAAGATAAATACCTGGAGCAAGAACAAATGATAAAAAAGTGAGTATTTGAGTACACTTGTCACAATTGGAGGTGCTTACTGAGCAATTTCAGTTGTGTCTTGTATGCAACTGTGCGCAGCATTTTGGCACGAAACAAGGTGTCTCTTGTGAGTTGTTATAAGGACAGTTAATGAGCTTTTTAAATTATGTTCTTTAAGTGAGGAATTATTTTTACCTGTGGTATGTACTTATAAATAAAAATGTGTGCTTAGATCTGTGAATTCTTGTGGAATTTGGCAGGACCTGAATAGCCAACTGTTCAGTTGAATAGCCTGCCAATGTCTAGAATTACTTAAATACTCTAAAAGTAATGGTGATCTAAAAATAGTGCAGGATTCATTCGGTCCATATATGTCTGTGAAGAAATGAACCTTAGTAGTTACTAACTTGCTCAATGTGCATTTTATTTCAGTTCAAAATGGCTTGTTTCTTTTTCAAGTAGTATTCAGTCTTCAGTTGTAATTCAGCAAAGTTGCTAATCAGTTGAAGGCTATTCTTTGAGTTGGAAATGTCATCTATAGATAAACTACTGTCTTACTCTGTTTTATAGGAAGGCTTTTGAAATGCATGACTTATAAACTTTGTCATAATGAACTGGGCTCAATAGTTCTGGCAAGCAGTAAACTGCATGAAGAATATTTATTTTCATCAAAAGCTGGTTCATTGCCTGATCTCTTGATTCCCCACTTGGCATTTCATATTTTATTACCTCTTGAGAAATGTTTTTGCTAACAAAATGTAGCCTCTAACTTCAGGTTTATTCCTGCTTGCAGAGCTGGAAATGAGTGTTGTACCCTTCATGTAAGGCACTCAGATATGCTAGTATTGAGGATATCAAAGGCAGGGGAAACCAGGCAGAGATGCCCAGTAGGGAAAGTATTCTTCTGTAACTCACCAGTTGACCTCTGAACGAAATCACACATGTGAGGAAAGTCAGCTGATGACAGAAAAGCTTGGGAGTGTGTAGTTAGACATTCAGTAATTACAGAGGAGGAGGAGGAGTGTAAATGATTGTAATTCCAGGAGATCATAAGTTAACAAGTTATTTGGGTTTTACTTGTCTACGGTAAACTCAAAGGCAGGTCAGTGTTTTTGGCCATGGACCAATTACCTTCTTAGAGACAAATGTTTATGGATATATATGATGTATTATGGATATATACAGAAAGCTTTTTATAAAAACATGTCTTTGGTCTCTTTCTTTTGCTAGCTGCTTTCCCAGCTGCACCCACTGGGGACTCGCCTCAAGAAATCTGCTGTGGAACATTTTGTTTGGTCCAAAGGGCATTCTGAGTTGGGTTGCTTTTCTCCCTTAGTTTATGATCAGCAGAATTTCTTGTGATGTTGCTCTGGAAATAGCACAGTTGTCTCCTATGACCAGATCTAAGACATACAGGAGAACAGCAATTTTATGGGTTAAGATTTTGTCATCTTGGAATATTCATTAATAGATTAAAAAACAGATCATAAGTGCCAAGCACTCTTTCTCTGGTGGTTTGGAATTCCTTGTAATTTAGGAGACTTGTTTAGAAATTTATTTGGGTTTTTCCTAATGAGAGGGGCTGAATACAAAAGTGTATGTGTGTGGGGTATTTAAATATCTTGTTCAGGTAAATGCATGCCTCCTACAAATTAATGCAACTAGTGGCCTTAATATCCACCATCTAACCGTATCTTCAAAGGTTCGAATACATTTGAGACTCTTCATTCAGCAATTCTAACAATGTAACTTGTGAGTTTTACCTGTAACTCTCTTCTCTTGCAGTGCTAGAAGGTCAGACTAAATGGTGTCAAAGAGCTGAGCTGCAAAGGATTGAACTATTGCTAAAAAAATTGAACTTTATAAGAAGTGTGAGCATGGGCACTGTTGTAGTTACATACCTACTTCAGGCTACAAACGTTGGGGGTCCATTTCTTACCATGTTCTTACCACTTCAGGGGTTACTCGGAGCAATCCATGAAATGAATACAATATCTGTATTCAGGTGTTTGACTGGTGGAGCTTTCTGGCTGGAAGTTACTCTTGTAACGTGCCTTAAAATTATTACTATTTACAGTCCTGTAATTGCATAGGAGTACCAAATGTCTCGTGTCATCGTGGACCTTAATGACGCCAAAATGCTGGAAACAAACAATTTTCTTACAAGGAAAATTCTGCTTTCTGGTTTGGAGTTAAGTTTCACGCGCACAGCATAATTCTGTTTAGTTCTTGTAAGTTTTTTTAAACTCTCAATAAAATCTGCAGATCAAAGAACAGAAACCATGCATCTCAAAATTAAAACCAAACAAAAACCGGTACTGAGGAACCTTGATTTTAATTTGATTTAATTGGGGGTTTTTTTCTTTACAGATTGATTAAAGAAAATAAAAAACATCAGGAACTGATTTTGGAAATATGCTCGGAAAAGGACAATTTAAAAGATGAATTGAAGAAACGAACAGAAACAGAAAAGCAGCACCTCAACATTATTAAACAGGTACAGATAACAAAACAGAAGTGCTGGGCAGTATCTCACCTGTTTACAGCACCACTTTTGCTGCTGTTTAACAAGACATCCTTAGTAGCATAGAGGAGAAAGAAGGAAAGAATGCCTGGGCTTATTATCCTAAGCTTTTTAAGAGGATAAATCTGCTCTTCCATTCCAAGAAGTATTCATGGGCTAAAAGCTCTTGGTGTCTTTCTAGAAAGTCACATTTATCCGTTCACATCACTTCAGTGTTCTTTATCTGGGAGTCTTTTTTCAAGCGAAGAGAGTTCTCGTTTTGTGGGTTGCCTGGTGGGTGGGTTTTGTGTAGCTTGGCTTCCTGCTGGAGACAATGTATGTTGAAGGCTTGTTAGACCTTTTTACAAAAAATGACACGCTCAGCCTTTTATCCTGATAGGATTATTTATTTATTGTATGTAGGAATAAAGGAGATCTTCTTAATTTGTCATCTTTATCTTTGTTCACTACTACTCCGCTAGCAGAA
>WEIS01075642.1:476-16199 GCA_013389965.1 Todus mexicanus | reverse complement strand
GATTTTCAAGCTGACGGCAACATAGCTATAACTTTTGCTGGACTTCAGTTCATTAGTCTGTTCCTCCCTATGGTAATTCCATTATGTCTTCGAACTGTATTCTAAATCCCACTGTTACAATTAGATGTGAAATATAAAGCTACCAGATTGTAAAGTTATGCTACCTACTACCTACTACCCAAGGGTAATTTAACCATTAATTACTGGAGCACCAGGTAACATTTCTCCCTTCTGGTGATCAAGATGCTCAGAGCTCCCAAACTTTCTTTCAGCTCTAGGTGTATACTTTGTTGATCTGAGTCTTAATGTCCCCATTAATTTCATAATGGCTAACAGACCTTGAATACACCCTGTACATTCCCCAGTAATTTCAGTAGGAATAAAATAAAATTTGGACAGCTGGAATAAAAAACACCATGGGAAAACGCCATGGGAAAGCAGGACCTCTATGATTCTGGATGCTTTTCTTTGGCTGCATCTGTCCATGGATGAAAAACCTGAAGGGGTCATATACGGAATAAACACAAACATAAATTGTGCTCTTGAATTCAGTGGCACTAACCTCATGAAGCATAAGTCTTTGAGAACTGGATCCTCTATCAGTCAAAGTAGGGGAAATGAATGGGAAGACCACTTGCTCATTCTGTTCCGGTGCTGCTGTTCATCATCAATACATTATGCATACAAAGCTCATGGAGACAGGGGTTGAAGGGTGCTAATGACTTAAGTATTTTGTCGTCCTACAGGGCTCACAATCCCACGTGATCTGTCTCAACCCTTTTGTTTGGTTTCTAGAGACTAAGTCTAGGAACAGAAAACCCAGTGTCAGGGTGATGAGGAAGAAATGGTGAGGGAGAAAGGGAGGAATCTGTCTTACGTCTTCTAAGTGATGAATCAGGACATTGATCGGTAGTAACTGTTTTCCTATGCAAGATTCACAGATGTAAACCTTCTCCTGGATTTAGTCATCTCAGCATCCATAATGAAATATAGGCTTTTTTTTCCAGGCACCGAAGTGCTATTTAAAGAATCTCACACATTGCTTAGGCTTCTTTCCTTTTAAGATATTCTTTCCTGAAGACTCTTGTCTTTTAAACTGTACCCTCTCTCTCTCTCTCTCTCTCTCTATATATATATATGTATATAAAGTTTTGTCAGTTTTGCTTTATTTTGATTAAATGTATACTGTTCCATTAGTGTCTTCTTGTACTATGTTGAACATCAGAGAGCTTAGTGAGGCCCATCCTTTACAGCATCCAGTAGCTCAGGAGAGAGAGAGGAGATATGCACTCTTTCAAGTGCATGGAATATCACCATTAGCACTGTTCAGCAATAACTAAAACACTGGGGTGCAACAATTGTAGTCACGAACCTAAAAACACAGTACCATATGGGCTGCTATGAAGAAATCCATCCCACCTCAAATCCAGTACAAATCAGTCATGAAATTTTATATTAGCTACTCCTGCTGTAATCACTGGCAGGGCAGAGAGATATTTCCTACTTCAAACATTACATTCATGCACGACTTTTTGAGTCTTTCTTTCTCTACTCTCTTCTCCTCCCTTTTTTTTTTTTCTTTTTTTAAATATCCTCAGAACCTAGCTTGGCATCCAAAGCCAGTAGAGGCACATAATATATTATTTGAATATTGATGATGATAGTGCAAATATGCTCCTTAACTCATAGTAGACAAAAAGCCTGAAGCTTGTGATCTTGGTATTGTTTCTGTGGCAGTAACATTAGACCTAATGTTTTCTATCTGAACTATTTTCTTTTCTTTTTGATAAAAACAGTCTTCAACTTGTTTCAAGGTAATACACCTCTTTAACCAAAAGCCCCTATTACCTACATATTGGTTTTTTCCTTCCCTCTACTGTATACAATAGAAGCATAGTATACATTTCTAAACTCCCAAACTATTCATAGGTTGATAGATTACAGATGCTTCATAATTTATATTAATAGGTCTTGATTTCATACAAAGGACAAAAAACGTCACAAGGTGGTAAAGAGTACTCTTCAACCCTGAACACACTAGAGGGATGTCGGGGTAAAAAAAAAAAAAAAACCCAGTGAAAAATCTTCAGGCAAATGAAAATGGAAAACAAGTTTTATGCTTTCCAGGTACTTGAGCCCAGGATGCTTTCTGTATGTATTAATGAACTGAATTTATTCTTCACTGCCAAAGGACTACAGCATCTAACTGCAGGAAAGACAAATGCTTTTCTTTACAGGAGAAAAAGTACAAAGTACCCAAGTTCCACTATACAGAACAACTCGCTGCTTAGACTACCACAGAAAGTCTAATTTTTCATAACACCATTTTCTACCTTGTGTTCTAATTAAAAATTTTTGTTCTCTCAATTTGGGCACTCCTGTCAGGAGCACAAATGATGAGGTCATTCATTCGGGTCAGTCTATACTTGGATGCTACTTGTGAGAAATTTATTTTACATTCTGTCCCAATAGGGATGTTTTCTCTTTGACTGTCTGTTAGCACTGACATTTTCTCCCTGAGGCTTTTTGCTTCTTTTAGAACTTGACTGGGAGAGCTTCGTGGAGACTGTGTAGCTTTTATCTCAAGAAAAATATTCTGACTTATTTTGTGTTTATTGCTGATATTTGGTGACATTTTCTCTTCTTGTTGGCAGTTTTGTATTTTGTTAAAGAGTAAGCTAGTCTAGTGAAGGTGTTTAATTTGCTTTGTCCAGCCTTTATCATATCCAGCACATACAGTACCCTTCTTATTTCATTCCTGCATTAGACGTCTCTTATTGCTTTTCTGCACAGTGCTTTCCTCTACACCCTCTGTATGAGGTATCATTTTTTCTGGACAGCAGATGAATAAGTCTTTGTTGATAGCTTTTTTTTCCCTTAAGTTTTTGTTGTTTCTGTTGTTTTTATTCATTCAGCATTATAACAGAACATTCTGTAGATATTTACTTAAAACTGTAAGTAAACAAATGTTGTAATATTAAGATTTGGAGGTTCCTGTTGGAAAAGGTCAAACAATCTTTTTGTTTCTCTTGCTAGAATGCCAGAGTTGTGTGATTACTTATCTTTACAGATTAGTGCACTGACTAAAATCCAAGGTGGTTTTTTTCCTTCTAATAGCTGCTGCAAAGGTGAGCTAGAACAGACTCCTGTGCCAAAATGGATGTGATTGGACCTACAGCTTCACTGCTAATGGCAGGAAGTAGAAAATACTACTGAAGAGCTTTCAAGCAGAGATATATGATCTATCACACAGTCACCAGAGATGAAATACCTGCCAAGCTGCAAATAGCAATGTGTCTTACAGCTACAGGATCATAAACAACTGATGTTTATAACAACACTTTTAAAAGCTGTTAAAATCCAAGCAGTAAATAGTAAAAGTAATTGGTTAATTGCAGCTCAGCTATTAAAAATTAGAAGCTTTAAGATTAAGTTTTCCAGAGGTGATATACTCCCTTTTCTCAATCAGTGTTAGAGTTCCAAATTACTTTGGTGGGGAGAGGAAAGATGGCAGTTTCAATTAGTAGTGCTAAGGAATAAAAGAAATCACTTTTTCTGAAAGCGAGAGCTCAGCCACACAGCTTTATTCTACATCATGTCATTTAATTTTTAACCAGTGGTATCAGGAAGTTGCAGTTTCAGCTTTCACGTTCAATGCAGTGCAAGTGGTCTCCTGTGATGTATGCCAGAGAGAAACAGAGAGATGGAAAGAAACTGGATTTACCGTATAATTAAAAACAGACAAAATTTTCCAGCTCTAATTTAGGCTAAAGTCAAATATTTTCAATGTTTTTGTAGTGACGCTTTCCCATATGTGTTTTGGGTACAGATGGCAAGGCGGTAGCCAAGGCAGCTGCAGGGGTGGGAGGAGACCAGGGGTTGCCCTGTGCCAGACACAACTAGATCCAGTTGGCTCCAATGGACCTACCACAGGACGCTACTGAGCACATGAGCTAAGCTGACGGCACTTCCATGAAGATGTATTTTTAAGAAGGCATAAAATGCCAGACAGAGAAAGGTGAAGAGAACAAAGAGTGAGAAACTGTAGAGGGAAGACCAAGGTCAGGAGAAGATGCTCCATGGCAGAGCAGATATTCCCTGCAGCTTGTGTAGGTTCCATACTGGAGCAAAGAAGAGCGAGGAGGATGAAGCAGTAGAGAGAAACCACCTTGTACTGACCATAAGCCCCCATCCCTTGCACCATTTAGGGCAGGGCTAGAAGAGTCATTAATGAAAGAATAATGTTGAGCGTGAGAAAAGGGGGCCAGGAATGTGTTGGTTTAATCTTGTTCTTTTTGTTTCCCACTACCAAAATTAATAACTACATATTTATTTTAATTAGGAATAGATAGATTGATTTTTCTGAATTGAGTCTGTTTTGCTTGTGATAGTAACTGGTAAGCTATCTCACTGCCTTTATCCTGACTCATGGGATTTTTTTCCTCCCTGTTCTTCCTCTTTTCTACCCTGCCCTCCTGTGGAAGGGAAGTGTGTGAGCAGACAGGTCGGTGTTTTGACTGTCAGTCAGAGCCAACCCACTGCAATGTGCTGTGAGAAACTCTGAATGCATAGCCCAATCTCACACAAAGAATCACCTGAATGTTGGTTTTAAATAAAATTGAAACAAACTGAGCCATTTGTCTTATACATATGTGCACATATACTTCCACTCACATGTTCCCTTGATCTTTCATGGATCTGACAATGATTTCTCAATGAAGCCTTAAATCTTTGAGCAGTCAATAATCTCCTTTATATATATATTATCAGAATAGTTCAGTTTCCTAAAAACATTTTGTAGTTGCACAGCATCTTTCCATGCTTATCATTTTACAACTCAGATAATGAGGATAAAACCTGAAAAATTTCTGGTTTTATCCATCTTGTGAAATACTAGAGTTCTAACCAAGTGTAACCAAATTTCAAAATGCATACTTCTACTGTGGATTTACAGTTAAGAAGCTATCAATACAAATTAGGAAACTGAGTGTGTAGCTCAATACTTGATCTGTGTTGTTGGTTTTTTTTATTTCTGTAGCTTGTTTCTTTAAATAATTTCATGGATTTCAATAATTTCTATTTCTTTACATATTTTGGGTTATTTTCCATGCTCTCTCTGTTCCGGGAATGCTAATAGCTGTGAAAATGACAGCACCCATCTGCTTTGTGCTTCTATCTATAGCACCAGTGGTAATACTGCCTGGCTGTCAACGTTGAGGTAAACACCACAGTAACCTTGTTCCTTCATATTTTGACACGGGCAGCTGATACTGAAAATGACACACAGTTAGGTTTTGACTGAAGCAATAATTTCTAGCAGAACCGATGTTTTCTTACTTGTGTAAATTCACATTTTGAGTAATAGCTTACCTTGCATGAAGCCACCAGCAACTGAAAATAGTTACTATCTCAGTCTCTGCTGGTTCCCACTATTTCTGGAATGCATTAATGAAAACAATCTCTGCGACATTGCTGAATACCTCTTTCATTCCAGCAAGGTGGAGAAGTGGAAAGGTGTTGAAGACTTCGTATCTTGGGCCTTCCAGAACTGAAGCTACACTGCCATGCAACAGGACCCTGAAAGTATCAGGAGGTAAATTCTGTCAGAAGTTATGCTCCTACAGTTTCATGAAGAGACCAAGAGATTATTGCCCAAGACCATCCCTGGTCACTCTGTTGATAATCTAACACTCATTTGCTGTGGGACAAGGTCAGATATTGATGATCTGTCCCTATGATTTGTCCTTATATAATTTGTGCATATGGATCATTAATGTGTGCATAGTTGCAGTCATGGTAGCAAACAGTTAACTTGTGGCTCAAACCTCTCATCAAGAGAAGCGAATAGCTGCCGATATAAGTGTATTCTGATAAGCTGAATGCTTCCCCCCACATAAACATTTTTTCTATAGGTTCACATACATTCTCATTCTGAAGATGATCTCTGAAATAATGCTGTTCTCTATTTTTTACTAGTCTGTGGTACAAAGCTGCTCCTAGATATATGATCTCACGAAGTTCAAAGACCCCAGGGATACCATGAAATGTCCAATGCTAGTGTGAAATAAATAACTGCAGCAAAAAGGGACTTTATAGAGATATTGTGAGGAAGAATTGATGGCTGGAACATGCAATGTGCTTTACACTCTATTTAGCTTTAACTTTGTTTCTGTTTTCTCATGGGAAGTACAAATTATATCCCTGGCTACCATGTAAATGACATTTTGCAGATCATATGGAGTAAGATAAAAAAAAATCTTATGAAGTGCACTTTTGAAACAGGTTTATTTCAAGCTGAAAAAAATTGCATTCTCTCACTATAAATCATGATTTATAGCTTTCCCCATTAAGCCTTAAGATTTCCATAACAGCTGCCTGGTTTAAATTGCACTGCCTTTTCCAGATTAAAACATTACAACTTGCTTGGTTTCTATTAACATGTTTAAATTAATCTTTAATTTATCTTATTATTTTTTGTAATATCAAATAAAAGCTGGCATAAAGAAAAGCTATCCAATATTTATATACTTATTATGCTAATGATGGTTCTAGAAACAATTAATCTCAAGAATTTTCACCATAAGGTACTGCTTAAAGTCTTTGTGCAACTGTTAGAATTCTATTGGCACAAGTAGTGGAATTTAAAAAAAAAAAATGTCCAGAATTAATTTTTGTGATAATTCCAAGAAAACTGGTGATGTTAGACTGGATGTCAATTTAACTGTTTGGAAGTATATAATTATATCTTTCATAAATTAGTGACATTCTCTAAGACAAGTTGGTAGTCTAGAGTGTGAAAGGTTTAAAACTTCTCTGATTTACACTCTTACTAACCTTTCACTTCATCACTACTAATGTGGAACTCATTCCTGAGTGTTTATAGCACTGCAGCTGAGGAATACCCTTGCAACAGCAGTTAAATTGATGGGGTAAATGAGCTAACAATAAATAAATAAAATCAGATTCACACCATAAAACCAGTATAAATTTGGTCCAGAGTTTCTTAACTTTGGAGATTTATTACTAAAAAGAGGTAAAACACTACCCTTTGCTACATCTCCTATAGCGTAACATTTCCTAGCCTGGAATTTCAACAGATTTATATTACTTCTGTGGCACAAAAGGACTTCCGTCAATTTCAATTCATGTCTAAAGTCATCTATAAATTGTCATTAATTGCAAGCACTGAATTTACAAGTGTCTACTCTATCTTCTTGGTGTTCCTGAATAGTAATCTGAAATAACTATATGAATTTGATCAGGTATGGTGGCCATCTAACAGGATCACCTGCTTCTGACTCTTTTTCTCAACCTCCAAACTTCAGGTAAAGCAATAGCATGCTTAAAATAACACTTATGCAAATAATTTATTCAAGTGTTATTTTATTAACCAGACATCTCATGGTCCAGCTGGCACTACGGTTTTTAAATAGAGGGAAGTGTAGAGCAAAGAATATTCTTGAGATCATATAAGACAATAGTCTGATGTACTTTTTTAGCTGCAGCTGAGCTAGGTTAAGCCAATACTGTTCTCCACTTCTCATCACCCTCTCCTCCCATTAACACCCCCTCAGATCTATTGGTTTAACCTAGGTACCAGTGCGCCATGTGAGAATATGCTAAAAGGAGTGGTGTTATCTAACCCAGAAAAATTTACAGAACCAAGTTAGTAATGACTGAGTGGGCTCTTAGGCTGGCAAATAGAAGTGCTTCTAACTCAGAGATGATGACACCCTGGGAGTAGCTATGAACTAAATTTTAAATACCTGAGCTGTATCTGGACCAATACATTTGACTGCAAATGCAGAAAGACTGAGTTTGAGAGTAACTGTTAGCTGCATATAGAGATTGTAAAGGATTAGATATGTTCATTGTAGATAATACATAACTGTACCACTGGATAGTGCAGTTCTTTATCTATAATTTTTAATTATTTTGGGGGTTTATTTAATGTCCTTAGCTTTTTGTTGTTGTTTTTACACTGTTCAAGGGTCAATCCCAAGAGCTGTATATGTATTTTCTGAATAGTCACATTTGAAAAGTCAGACTAGTCATTTATGATCATTAATATTAATAAAATACTTTAGGACATGTGCATCAACAATAAACGATTTGACTCAAACTAAACAGTCATTTATAACCAGAGTCAAAGTCTCTAAGTTGTTTTTTATTGAATTTGACTCTCTATTATTAACAACTCCGGTACTAAGTGTCACAGATGCTTTAAGCTGTATATTATTTTTGTATTTCAGTCTGGACAGATGGCTGGAAAATGAAACAGCTGTATTCATTCCAACAGCCTGGAGGCACTACTTCTTAGACAGAAAAAATTCTTGTGATGGTCAGGTTCAAATTTTAGGGACAAAAAGTCTCAAAAAACTCACTGCAACAAATGAGCTTGATTCACCTATAGACCCCAGTAACGTCAAACACAAAGACATGGAAATCATTTTGTGCTAGAATGAGACTCTTCAACTTCCTCTCTGTGTGATAGCTATTTGTGGTAAACATCTTATTACATCAGACAAGTTTCAAGATATAAAAACTTACTTTTGGTTATAGTGCTAACTTGGAGATTTTATTAATGATGGAAGTGTTTGAAAAATGTGTATACATTCTCCCTGTTCAAGAAGGTCTGATCTCACAACCCAGAAAACGAACCATATCTAGAGCTGCATCAAAAAAATCGTGACCAGCTGTTTAAAGGAGGTGATCCTGTAGCTCTACTCCACTCTGAGACCCCATTTGGAGTATCATATCTACCTCTAGAGTCCTCACTTTAAGAAGATGTTGGGGTTTATAACCTCTGCTAGTAGTAAAACACTATGCAACTGTCCACCCGCATCTTCCCCCATTCCTTCCATACTTCCTACTGCTGCTGAAATAACATGTGAAGAAGGTAATAGCAGCCACAGGACTTACCTATGCACTGGCTGAAGACTCAATCCCCACACTAAAGCTGGCTGTAAACACATTCCATAAGACAGCCCTCCACTTATATAGCAAGCATGACTCACGGTACTGAATCTCCCATTGGCTGGTTAGGTTGTTTATCTCAACTGTGGCCCTGCTCAGCTGCAGCCCCTTCCCAGTTGATGAGGCCAGCAGCTGGGTGTGGAAATTAGCCCCATCCCAGCTGAACCCAGGACAGAAGGACATGGACCTGTTGGAGCAGGTCCAGAGGAGGGCCACAAAAATGATCAGAAGGATGGAACACCTCTCCTATGAAAGCTGGCTGAGAGAGTTGGAGTTGTTTAGCCTTGAGAAGAGAAAGCTAGGGAGAGACCTTATTGTGGCCTTTCAATACTTAAAGGGGACCTACAAGAAAGATGGGGACAAACATTTTAGCAGAGCCTATTGCAACAGGACAGGGCGAGGTAACGGTTTTAAACTAAAAGAGGGTAGATTCAAAC
This sequence comes from Todus mexicanus, assembly GCA_013389965.1. NCBI lineage: Eukaryota > Metazoa > Chordata > Aves > Coraciiformes > Todidae > Todus > Todus mexicanus. Next base: position 6,786 of record WEIS01075642.1, on the reverse strand, counting down.
TAAATTTTTTACAATGAGGGTTATGAAACACTGGGACTTGTTGCCCACAGATGCTCCATCCCTAGAAACATTCAAAGTTAGGTTGGACAGGACTTTGATCAACCTGATGGAGTTGAAGGTGTCCTTGATCACTGCAGGGGAGTTCGAACTAAATGGTCTTTGAAGGTACTTTCCAACACAAACCATTCTGTGATTTTCTGATCTCTATTTACTATTTGATTATTTTAAAATGCCTTATTCTCTGAGGTCATTTGCTTATGAGACAATGACCTTAATATGGCTTTTCTTCAGGTCTAAGTATGAAGAATTTGATGGCTACAGAAATGTCATTCTGAAAAAATAATGAATTACACATAATAGGACTGAAAGGATTTAAACTTTTTAAGGAAAAACAGGTTAACAACAATCTATGGAGCAAGCTAAAAAGAAAAACTATACAAGTGTAAAGTCTCTTTTTTATTTCAATGAAGGGGCAACAACAATAAACAAAATACATGGGTTCTAAAATGCCTTTAGGAAAATTTAATGAGAAAAAAGCTCACTGATGCTTTGCTAAGGCTATAACTGCATGGTGTAATGAGCACTGGGTAAAGTACTAAGTTTTAAATTGAAAACATTGATTAAGATAACACAGTAGAAGAATGGCTATATTGTGCAAGAGAAAAAAATGGGATTTTCAGAATGGTAAAACTGGTAAAATTCATGATGTAGAACAGAAATCAATGCAAAACTTAAAGACAATTAGAGTTTTAAACATATCATTGCTGCAAATATCTAGATTACATATTGATGCAATGACAGAATAACTCAAACCTCTGGATTTTAATGAGAAAATATATGAAATCATACAAAATTCCAGCTGACCAACCAAAAAAAGCGTTGTCCAGGATCCATGCTTGACTTTTGTTATTGCATGGACATCTTGGATTGTCAACTTTCTGTGCTTGAAAGATGTCATATGAAAATCATATTCTTCTTAAATATCGATCTCATGTAGAGATCAGTGGGATTAAGACTTGCAGTTAGACATTTGAAGTGATCCAAAAAGCAATTGCAGTCATATGCAAAAATTACATACATCTGAAGGGCATCTTGCGTAGGCAATTTGTGAAGTTAGGCACAGTTACCGCAACTGTTTAAACACCTTTCTTCATGAAGCTTCCAATTTGTACAGGCATAAATTCTGCATAACTAGATTAAAAGAAATGAACATTTGTATGAGCAGATGGAAGAGGAGCCTAGAAAGGTAGTACTTGGCCTAGTTATAAAAAGTCACAGATGATAAAGCTGCAGTGGTGGGGGTACCACAAGATGACATACAGCCAATACCCAAAGCAATCAAATGAAACACAGTAAATTTCACATTATAGATTAAAAGATAATGTACACGAATATGATGAGAGCATAAAACAAAGAATGAAAAAAAATAAAATGTGGAGACCTTGATGCTTTTTAGGACTAGTAGAGGTACATTTTTTCTACCTTAACAAAGCTTTGTTAAATAAAACTTCACAGTAGATCATGATATCCAGAATACTGTGTCTGATACTGACCAAACTCACAAAACGACCATCAGAAGAATTTCCCTGACACACATGAAATCAGAGTAGTTGTAACACATTTAGGGGTGACTTCAAATAAAACACCAACAAAAATACAGAGCTTGAGTTCACTAGTGTAAGACAGAAAAGTATAGATTATTCAATCATTTCACTTACTAGAATTACACATGTAAACTTGAATAACAGAAGAGAGATTGTACTCCTTTTATTCAAATCTACTTCTCAGAATGAGAAGCACATTTTTCTCTTTTCATTATAATGTTCAAAAATTATAATTCCTTTGTCTTCATATCTACACATAGTGGGTATATCACAGAATCACAGAATAATTAAGGCTGGAAAGGACCTCTGAGGTCATTGAGTCCAGCCTATGACCTAACACCACCACATTAGCTAAAACATGCCACTAAGTGTGGCACCAAGTCTTTTCTTAAACACCTCCAAGGATGGTGACTCCACCACCTCCCTGGGCAGCCCATTCGAATGTTTTATCCTTCTTTCTGTGAGGAAGTGCTTCCGAACATCCAACCTAAACCTTCCCTGGTGCAGCTTCAGGCCGTGCCCTCTCATCCTGTTGTAAATTGCCTGGGAGAAGAACCCGTCCCCCTCCTGCCTACAACTTCCCTTCAGTAGTTGTAGAGAGCGATAAGGCCCCCCCTGAGCCTCCTCTTCTCCAGGCTGAACAACTCCAGCTCCCCCAGCCTGTCCTCATAAGATTTTCCCTCCAGTGCCTTCATGAGTCGTCGCTCTCCTCTGGACCCGCTCCAGCACCTCGATGTCCTTCTTGAAGTGAGGGGCCAAGACCTACACACAGTACTTGAGGTGAGGCCTCACCAGTGCTGAGTACAGGGGCAGAATTACATCCCTAGTCCTGCTGGCCACACTATATTCCTGATACAGGCCAAGATACCATTGGCCTTCCGTGCCACCTGGGCACACTGCTGGCTCATGTTCAGTCGGCTGTCAACCAGCACTCCCAGGTCCCTCTCTGCTGGGCCACTCTCCAGCCACTCATCCCCGAGTCTGTAGTGATACTTGGGGTTGTTGTGGCCAAAGTGCAGGACCCTGCACTTGGCCTTGTTGAATCTCATGCCATTGGCCTCAGCCCATTGACCCAGTCTGTCCAGGTCCCTCTGCAGCATCTTCTTACCCTCCAGGATATCAACACTGTTCCCCAACTTGGCATCATCCACAAATTTTCTAATGGTAGACTCGATCCCCTCATCCAGGTCATCAATAAAGATGTTGAATATACACCCTAAAACCCTCTATCATGTGCTTAAGGAAGATGATTCCCTTGTATCTTTTAAATACAAATTCAAACCAATGTAAAATGCCTGTTGAGATTAAATTTCTATTACTTCCACCATAATATACCTATATTTCCTCTCAGAAGGCAAGCTGAAAATTAATAGTTGTTATTCATATATTGAACTAAAATCTAGAATAAACTGCATAAGTGAGAACAAGATTGAAAATAAGCAAAACAGTACCTCTCTGTTTTTGTTTTCTTATTATGTTAAATAAAGATGTGTGGGAAGAGAACAGTACTAAAATAAAATTAAAAAGAAGTTGCTTTCCAGGAAAGGTACTAAGAATGCAGCAATCTCATGTTTAAAACAAGAGAGAAGCAAACATTTCTATGAAAATAAAATTCGCACACACAAGTTTAACAGTAGAGCACCTAATTCCTTGTATTTGAGAAGTGTTTTCCAGTATATTTTCTTTGATTAGGGCTCTCAGTATTAGATTAAGTATATAGGGTAAATTATATTGATCTGGGGATATTTGTACCACTGTAATTTCCTCCCATAATGTTCTCACATGTATAGTATAGTACTACTAATACATGCTAAACAGTAACAACAAAATCAATATGAAATAGAATCCAGGTTTTATCTGCCATTTTAATTTATTTTTAAAAAAACTTACAGAAAAGGGAAATTAAAATCTCAATGTTGTAAGTTAAATTTTCCCTGAACTAACACTGAGGCTGCTGAAGTTATTGTGTGAGAAATTACACCGTAAAAAAATAATACCAAGTGGTTGTGACCTTTCTTTTGAATAAAAAGCCAATCCCTTTCTGTGAATACTATTTGCTAATCTTCTTTCTTTATATGAAATTCTGTGCATAATTGGACAATTGTGCATAAAGCTGAAGAACTAAAAATCTTTCAGTATCTTATGCTATATTCCTCTATATGGTTGCATATGAGCTTGTGGATGATATATAGGCCCACCATGGATCAGAAACAGTTTTGTGATAAAAGCAAATATTAAATACCACAAATGATGGATAACAAATACTAAAATCTTAATGAAGGCTAAAACCAGTTCTAGACTGGCATTGTAGAAGAACAACAGTTTGGAAGAAAGTTTTCCCATCTACTAGCTGATGAATATGATTGTTTCAAGCACCAAACTGATTCATACAGATCAACACATTCATATGAACAGAAGAAAAGATAATTCACTGAATAAAATACTTTTAAACGAACATCTAACCCACTTGTATTCAAGACATCTTCCTGGATTTCAGGTTTGGAAATTCTGTCTAATGAAGCTTTATCGTTACCACTTTGTACTGATTAAATACCATAATCCTCTTATTTGTGCAGATCCCTAGTGTTCCTCACTTTTATTAAAAGCAGAGTTCTAATGAAGCTCATGAGGTGTCACTAGGTAATTACTACTTAGAGTCTGAAATGAAGCTCAGTTCCAAGCCATTTGCATTTATGTGCTAAAACTAAATGATTAATGTGGATTTTTACACATTTTTAGGTTTAATTTTTCAGTCTAATGAAACCATAAATTTCAAGCTTTCAAAAATATTCCTGTCTCTTATTTAATTCAATATGTAATTGAGAACATGTTTTTGCTGCAGATGGAAAGTCCTTTTCAAATTTGAATTAATTTTGTGTTTTGCTGAGCTGGTAGGTTAAGTACTACAGATTGCCTGATGTTAAGTAGGCTAAATCTTAGCTATCAAATTAATGGAATGAAATTTTGTAAATTCACAAGATCAAAAATATTTTCTGCAAAGTTGATAGCAATCTTTCTGCCCCCACTGTTTGCACCGAATGACACCCACAAAGTCGTTACAGCTGAAAACAGTCAAAAGCAAAATTTTACTATTGCAAAGTGAATTAAGTCCAAGTCCAGATGAATATTCACTATATATATATTCAGGAATAATACATCTTTTTAAAGAACTCAATAAACTATGTTTAGCTGATAGTACAAACATCTTATAGAACAAGATTATAAAAGGATTATCCTTAAATTTCAAGGAATTCTACCAAGTTGTGAACACTAGATTGACACAGTTTCTTCAGCAAGAGACTTTTGGGAGTAAAATGAACTTTAAAATGGTCACATAAATAAATTTTTTTAAAAGTATATCTTGTATAGTTTTCTCAAAACTTACATGAGTAATTCTCCCACTGATACATGTTTCAGAGAAATGAATGACAGGATGGAAGGAAAAAAAACAAACCAGCACATCAACAATCTGAGGCATGAGTATTCAGCACAGTTGAAGAATGTTACTTTCTATGTCTTGGATGAGCATTCATCTAGTCTTCTGCTCCTCTGAACTAGGAAGGTTAAGGATATGTCATTACCTTGGCTGTTTAAGCTTTCTCCACAAATTTCTACTGAGCAATCATGGCATTTTTCCTTGTGCACAATGAGAGGAACCAAAGTGTTCCCTGTCTCAAATTGTTACTAATTAAGTAATCCCTAGCTCTCTAGAATACCTACTACTATACAGTGTATATCTGAGGGGTACTTTATCTATCACTATACAGAGATTAACTCACAAATCTTTCTTACAGTAATGTGTTGCTATATTATTCCATGAATACAGCAACTGCTTGATACTCAGAACTCATCTTTTGCCTTTGACAAAATAGAATAGTTATCTTAAGAAGATGTTAAAGGGNCTGATGTTCTCTACAAGTCTTCAAAAGACATGTGCAGCATTACATGTAATTCAAGTGGTTGCTTTGCATTTATTTCACTAACCTCTTCAGATTCCCTCTTCGGAAAAAAACCTTCTTACCTTAGGCAGAACTATACTTTTGAAGCATTGCTCACAGCTATGAAACCAAAAGCACAAGAGTTGCTCCTAATCCAGAAAACGCAAAGACCTGCTTGGCTTCCTATAGGCAGCATGCAAAGAAATTAACTATCTGCTGAGGATAACCCTAATGCCCCAGATATGAGGACAAAGTTATCTGGAGCAAGTCAATGGAGGATTATAAACCCATCTAACTTTCTATCTAACTTCCTATCCTGCCTTAAAGCATGATGCCTCTGCCCACTTTGAATGCAGCTTATTCTTTAGAGTGAAGGTCTACAAATACTGTTTTCTTCTTTTTTATCAGAAAGGCTAGTGATATCACTGCTCCATGCCGAGTGGTTGCTGAATTCCATCGAACTGATGATATATTGCAACACAGCCCTCTGGCATCAAGCAGCCTCACGAGGCCTACCTAGTAGGTAGTACCATACCAGCAGCACTGCATCAGTCACAGATTGTGTGGCTGGTGCTGGTGCATCCATCTTCTTGGGAAAACAGTGATTAGACTGGGTTTCTCAAGGGACTGGTGTCCTGCTCTGGCCAGTTTCTGGATTATTGACAGGCCTAATATTTCAGAGCAGAGCAGTTCTGGACATACATACAGAGCACACAAGAACTCTTGTAAATTCCAGGTCAGAAAGGCTAACATCTCACAAATGGAGGC
>WEIS01075635.1:0-73247 GCA_013389965.1 Todus mexicanus | reverse complement strand
TAAACACCTCCAGGGACGGTCCATTGGGTCATTTGGGTACAAGTCTGTTGCTTACCGTGCGCACCTCTTCTTTGAAAGGATGCATCGTGTTGTGGATGTATCTAGCAGCTCGATATGGATTTGCAGCTTGTCTTTATTTCCAGAGGAAGGGGAGGCTCTGCAGGTTCAGCCTGGAGAGCCGGGAGGTTTGGCAGGGGGTGCTGAACTAGTCTGGGTAACATATCTCCCCTGTCTTCACTTGAGTTGTGTCCAAGGTTGACCTCAGAAGAGAATGAGGTGTCTTCTAGCCCCAGAGAGCAGCATGCTGTAGTTCTCACTGCCAGGTTCTGGCTCTGGAAGCAGCAAACATCAGGGCAGTTCTTACTGTTTCAAATTGTAATTGGTTTCTGATTCACTGAATCCTCAGGCTGATGAGATTTCCTCTTAAAAAAATTGCATTTGTATATAAGGAGCTGGGAAAGAGAAGACAGGCCGGTGATTTATTTGTGCGCAGTGATTTAAAGACTGCGATTTTTCTCAGCCACTCAATCCTCAGAAAAGCCCAACAAAATGGGAGCAGGTGAAAGGATTATGTACAGCAAAGGGCTGGGAGGGGAGAGCTTTGCTGACACGTCACCCTTTTCCAATTTGCAACCTGTAGGATGCTGCATCTGTAACTGGGCACTTCTGTCACTTCGGTAATTTGGAAAATAGCGAGATTCTAGGATTAAAAATCCAGGCTAAATGCCTCATTAGTGTAACCCAGCATTGCGCTTTGGCTTCCAGGGAGACCTAGAGATTGATTCCACCTTCAGGTCTGACACGGCGCGTTTTCCGCTATTGTGTTCTAATTCAGTACAGCTTGTACAATAATGTAGACTAACTGTTGGCAGGGAAATGGAGTAGATAAATCTTTTATGAGTGAGTCCAGCGTCCCTGGGCTGTGCTCAACTCCCTGGGGAGCTTCACAGGAGCCGGGGGTGGCTCTGTCCGTGCTCTGGTGTCTGCCAGGGAGGAAGAAGCAGAAGCATCACAGCTGGTACAGAAAAATGGGTGCATGGAGGTCTCCATCTACTGGGGTAGTGATTCTTTGATCTGGAGTTGTCCCATATATATGGGACAAACACATCCCATGTGTGTGCTTTTATATCCCTTGCAGTGTCAAACTGGGTGTGATCAAAGTCCAGAGCATTTTCCTTTTTCTGTTGTTCACAGCATCAGGGAAGGTGTTATGTACGGGGCTGGGAAAATATTTCGCTAAAACCTTTTTGATTAGAAACATTTTCTTTATAAATTGAAATGTTTAGGAAAATGTGTCGGTTTCAACCTAATTTGTGTGGAGAAACATTTTGGAAGTGAAAATGTGTAGATGTAGAAAATGTCAGAATTCAGCTGGGGAATTGTGAAGGGCAGTTTCATGTAGGCGCCTTCCTCTGATAGTTGGGGGTTTTTTTTGCATTGCATAATACGTTGAGTTATATTATCGAGCTAACATAATGTGGTGTGATTTGGTATGTAGCTAATGCAATTATTTACAGTTACAAAATATGTGTATTTATATACACATGATTATTTTTTGAGTCATTAAGGGCAGCTGCTATTTAGCATAGTCTGAAGCCCTTGCTTCCCTGACTCAAAGTGTTTCATTACTAAATAATAACATGGAATATTTTTGTTGTCTGACATTGAGCTGAAGCATGGTTCGAGTCATTCAGTAATGGAGGTTGGAAGGGGCACCTGGAGGTCCTTTGGTTCATCCCCCTCCTCAAAGAAGGCCAACCTCAAGGTTAGATCAGGTTGCTCAGGGTCATACCCTGCTGAGTTTTGAATCTATCCAAGGGTGCCAATTCTTCCCAGTGCTGGATTATTGTTGTGGTGGAACTTATTTTCTGATATCACTGTGTCTCATGCTGCAACCTGCTTGTCCTTGTGGCTCGCCTGGCTCCATCTGCTCTACAACTTGCCATTTGGTGGTTGAACACAGCGAGGAGATCCCCCTCAGCTTCCCCTTGAACAAGCACATCTCCCTCAGACTCTTCTCCTCCATCACGTGCTCCAGCCGCAAGGGTTGCAGCTGAGCACTGGAATATCCATCTAGCATCGATTCATCTAAATTGGGTGCCAGTGATAATGAAGATGCATTGGCACCAGCTCCAGCCTGGGTGGCTGCTCAGGTACACAGCAGCACGTGCCCTTGCTGGGCTTCCAGCTGCATTACCTCAGCCTCTGCTACCTTCTGCCACCAGAGCTGCTTGATTAAAGCTGCTTCAGATATGTTAATTCACGTTGTCATCACGTTTCCAGAGCATAATCCAGACACAGCCTTTGTACCAGTGTGGGAGACGCTCTCCCTACAACGCAAAACATGGATATTTTCAGCTAGACAAAAAAAAATATGTTTCAATTAGTGATAAACAGCAGCTGTCGTGGAGACATTAAAAAATAGTAGAGTTGCTCAACTCATATGTTGCAGTGCAACATGCAGATATTTTTTTGGGGGAAGAAAGAAAACATGCCTAACAGAATTCTAAGAATTTTTATTCTATTATATTTACTTAAACTGAAACCAAACCCTTGCACTGGGCTCTTTTGTGCTGGAGAGGTCTTGTACCACACGTAACTAGCAGCAGCTATTCACGCTACACAACTGGTGCTCTTGTGCACTTTATAGCATCTTCCACGCGAGGATTTGCGCTGCTTCGCCACCAGACTTGTGTTCAGCTTGGCTACCATCCCCAGCCAGCCCAGAGCCTCCCTGGTGAGCCCCGTCCTGGGTCGCTGCGCGCTCACGTTGCAGCCTGGATGTCACTTGTGGCCTCGTAGTTGGCATAACAGCTCCGTGCCCTGGCAGTGTGTGCGGAGGCTGGCGCCGTGCCGGGATTTCACTACGGGGTGTGCTGTGGAGGATGCAAGGAGGGGAAGAACCCCCCCTTGTGCAGGCTGGCTGTGGCGTAGCTCCGCGTTCCCCGGCGTAGATGGCTTACGTGCAGCCTTCCCATCTTTGTGCCAGCAGATGCAAGGATATAAGCAGATCTAACATGGGCAGCTGAAGCCAGGAAACAAAGGAGGCTGGTGTGCATGAGCCTTGGGAATACTTGGCTCATCCTGCCATCAGCAGGCTAAATATTTGTAATTTCGATCATAAAAAATTCACCAGCTGCAGAAGTCAATAGAGGGGAAGTAGTAAACATGACATGACATTGCTTTTGTAGCATTGCTCAGAACAAGAAGTCTCTTCTTTCAAACAAAAGCCAGACGTTGCTGCCTGGATGGACTTGAATACTTTTAGGATCTTGTCAGAAAAATGTCTGCCCCAATTCAGTCATTTGGAAGAGGATCCCAGGTCTCTTTAGAGTAATGAGGCTTGAATGTAATCCCGAGCAGAGTGATTTAAAGTGCAAGGGATGTTTCTTTACCCTGCCTGTTTATAGGGCAATGCATTTTTAATATTGAATGATCCAAAAGTCAGTTCAGGAAGGATATACAATCAAAGGAAGGAAATAGGTCGTAATTTCTCACAAGGGACTGCATGAAACCTTCAGTCATCTTAAATTCCCCATCCAGTCCATTTCCCTGAATATTAGATGGTGCCAAAAAGAGGGCTGGGGTTTTTTTTCGCCCTGCTGTTGGTTTGGCACGGCAGCAGCAGCAGCATCATACGCTGAACATCTCGGCTGGCATCTTTGGGGCTAGAAAGGTAAAATCCTGCCCCAAGGTGAAAGCAGATGGGCTGGTTTGTCTTTGCTTGTGGGAATAAGACATGTGCCATTACTGTAGAGGAGGGGCAACAGCCACCGCCTGCTTTACTGGAAACTTCTCTGGCTCCATCACTGAAGGTCCCAAAGCCCTTAGAGCTTCAATGAGAAATGAAATTATCTCTCTTATTTATATCCAGTAATAATTGCTTCTTCTAATTGCCCTAGTTTGTGGGTTTCTTCCCAGCAGGTTAGGCTGAAATTTCAATTGCACTTTGATTTGCATAATCACTTGAGCCTCTTTCCCTGCTCCCTTCTTTTGCTTGACATCGCAGATTGACTTGGTCTCCCCTGGGAACCAGATGTGGTCCTTCAGATGTACGTTAGGGGAGGAGTGGGTTAAACCAGCCTCCTACTCAAGTCTGTCTTTCAGTGCGATCGCTGAGGTTAGATTTATTTTTGCCTAATGCGCACCGTTCCTCGGTGGCTAGCGATGGCCAGGCTGAAGTTGCACGTTACCAGGCATTGTGGTGTGGGAGAGGTGGGGAAGTGTTGCCCTTGTTTCTGTATTTTCTGGTATGGCAGCTTTGTGGCAGGTTCTGCTCAAGACACAGCCACGTGTGGGCTGTGACATCTGTGAGGGGTCTGTGGGCACTTCTGGCTCAGGCTGGAAGCCACGGGCCATGCATGACTCCGTGGCCTAACTGCAAGGGTAAAATCAACCCTGGAGGAGGATTCAACCCTTTTAAGAAATGTTTTGGCATTGCAGATGGCAAGGTGACTTCTTCTGAAGTAGGTTTCTAGGGCGGCTGGAGAAGGAAAAGTCCCAAACCAGGGCTGCTGGAGCAGCCTCCCAGCTGCAGCCCCAGCTCTACCTCTCCAACACTTACTGCTCCAGGTTTGACAGTGAGATGAGAGCATCCCCATGACTCTGTCCATCCAGGATTAGCCCTTAGTATGCTCGTCAGCATTTAATTGCATACAAAAGGGGAACCAAGGCACATCCCGCTGTCCCGACATCCACCGCTGTCCCCAGATACTCCCTCCTCCTACCAGGGGTATCTCAGGATAGTTCAGTGCTCTAAGGACAGGCAGTGCAGGGCTTGGAGATAAAGGCTGGGGCTGACCTGTGGGCTCTGCAGATGTGCTGCTATTATGGCACGTTACAGCATTTCTCCCCAGGATTGCTCATGACCTGCCCGTGGGCGCAGGTTGGATTTGCAGCTATTCCCTGACGTTCGCAAAGTGAATTTGGGCCAGAAGGCACGAAGCTGCCTTGAAGACAAAAACTCTCCCTGCTTATAGATCACACATTGTCGTCTAACAGATTTCTTTGGGTAAAGAGCCTATTTTTCTCACTTCCATCACAATCTTTCAAGGTGTGAAGAGCCTTTAGTCAAGCTGGTGGGAGAAAGAAAGATTTCTGGTGAGGGGACTTGGTTGATCTGGCCTTTATTTTCCAACTGTGTCATGAATTTTCCTTTTGCCTGTGTTTCTCAGTTCACAGATTGTGACCTGCAAAAATTTATGGAAGGAGTTTAGTATTTTCCCTTATTACAGCAAACGAATGCAATCATCGAAGCCACTTGAATTCCTGAGGGTGGCTTACAGATTTTACTGGAGTCGGTGAGAGCAAAGGGGGACGAGTGATGTTTGCATTGCCCCTTAACCCAAACGGCTTCAAAATGGGATGTCTTCCTCTGTAGATATTCTATCTGCAGCTAAGCGCAGGGGGAGGGATATCGCTCCTCCGTGTGTAACCTCTGCCTGTTGTAGCTGCTCATGATGTGCTTGGGGAGGGATGGGAACGGGGAATCATGGTCAGCAGTAACATCTTGCTACTAACTCAGCTTCTGAGCACGCAAACATTCATTTTTTCTAGATGTGGGTTTATTACTTGTTGCTTTTTTTTCAGTGAGTCCTCTAACTCTGTAGCTGTTAGATGTGGTTCTGCGTTTTAGTATTGAGAAAGCAAATGGAGTCTTAGATTGAAAAATGAACTCTACACAGAAGAGGCAACATATATATACATTCGATTTCTAGTATGTTTTATTTATGCGTGTAAATAAAGATAGATACCTGTATGTGTCTGTTAGCATATATAAAATATAGGGAGCTCTTCTGTCAGGTGAGTGTAACAGTGTCAGTCTTACAAGACCACATTCTAAACTTCCAAAGACTGTTAAGGACATGGAAATTAGAACAACCAACCTTTTTGTTGCTGAGGTGACTGTTGAGCTTGTTTTTTATCTCTAAAGGAGATCTTCCGTTCCTCTTCCAAAGAGGAGAAGGTGAGAGCACCCTGTCCTCCTGTCCGTGTGTGATTCTTTTCACCACTGGCAGTGAATAGAACTATGAATGTTCACTAGTGGTGCTGGAGCAGGCAGCTGCCCATTGCCTATTGCAGTTTGATATGGTGAGGAACACGGTAAGAGAACAAATGAAAACAATCAGTTAAGCTGCAAGAATTGCCACTTAGCCAGGGTGCTGCTGCTGCTGGAGCCTGGCAGTGTTTTGCACTGAGTGATGACTGGATGTGGGCTCTTCTGCTTAAACATCAGATTTGATTCTTTCCTGCACAAAGAGAACAAATTGTTTTGACAAGCAGCATCGTGATGCTCATTGGGAAGAGCAGAATGTGTCTGGCCCTGCCCCATAGGAGGAGGGGGGCCAGTAGTTCTCTAAGATGTGGCGAGGATACAGCACATTATGTACAGACAGCACTCTGGGTGTAACGGTGTGTGGGATCCGTCTTGGTTAGGAAACCAAAGGAGAGGTGGTGAGTTTAAGGTACCGTTTTGAACAACTGGAAAAGGATTAAAATGTTGCTTGGGAAAAATTACGACTCCATGTCCCATCTCCCTGATGTCATCCCAGCATCGCATCTCCATGTCCTTTTCCTGTGATGAGCAGGAACCCCGAGTGGCTTGTCTAAGCTTCACGAGCACCACGAGCCTGAATCAGACTACGGTGGCAAACCTACTCTAACAGCTACACTGATGTCCCTTGATGTTGCTGGTGTAATATCAAGGAATTAAATACAGTCGTGTTCATTTCAAATTCCATTTGAAATACAAATAGGTAAACCCATGTTCATTAAATGCAAAAGAACCGGTGGAGAAAGGAAGTTCAGTGAACGTTGTTTTAAATCTTCTGAGAAATACTACAAAGGGCACTGAGTAAAACAAGGCGAAGTAACAAGAGAGGGGCTCTCGCTGCCTTTTGATGCAGAAGCTCACAGGCATGTTTAATCCTGGGCTTGCTCCTGGGACGAGAACTGCTGCGTCTTGAGCTTCTCAGGCAAATGAAAGAAGGGACTCTGCTGAATGTGCCCGACACTGCTGGTCACCTACTGAGTCACCTCGGGCAACTTGATTTAATCTTTGTCGCCTTCTGAAGCACAGTAAAATAATATCTACTGGGATATTGTAGATGCACATCTGTAGTGTAGACTCCCAGGGTGAGGAAGGGCTGCTGCACTCCTTGGAATAGACTTTTGATACCTCTACCAGCATAGGTCCATGCTTCCTTGGCACCTGTAATTATTGATATTGCTATTGATCTGTTTCTCTAACAGCTGACCCCAAACCTATTAAGGCAAAGCAAAAGCATCCTATTGACTTTGTTGGACTTCAGAGCTGACCCCGTGTTCTCTCCCTTATCAGGAGGTGCTTATGGGTGCAAATATCCTTGACTACAAAACCTGCCACAGCCACAAAGCACGGAATCACAGAATTGTTGAGGCTGGAAAAGACCTCTGAGATCATTGAGTCCAGCCTATGACCTAACAATATGGACAACAGCGAGAAATGTCCAGCCCGAATGTAGCATCTAGCCCAAATTTCCTTCTAATCTACAGAGAAGGGAGTGCAACGTCACCTCACAGCAGCCTTTCAGATAAAATGTTCCTCTTTCTCTTGCTTTCTCCCCAAGCTGACAACAGGCTGAAAGACCCATCAGCCGAGCATCCAGGCTACGGTAACAGAAATGATCTGATTATCTGCAAGTTCTGCACTCTTTGGAGGCCAGGCAGCAATCGTAGCCCAGTGGTGGCTCTGGGTGGCTGTCATGAGGTGGGTCATGTGAGGGTGACAACTTTGAGCTGCAGGAATGGCTATGGAGAGAAGGGGACAGGAGAAGGGTATGATAGAGCACAAATTTGCTGTAAACAGGGTTAGAAGAACTGCGTGTGGGGAAAGTTGTAGAAATATTTGATGTGCACTGTGCCTTGCAAACTTGCTGTAGTGTGGTGGAGGTTGGCCTGTTCTTCCATGTAGCAAGTGGTAGGACAAGAGGAAATGGCCTCAAGTTGCACCAGGCGAGGTTTAGGTTGGATATGAGGAACAATTTCTTGGCCATGGAGTCCCCATCCCTGGAGGGGTTTCCAAGCCGTGGAGATGTGGTGCTGAGGGACATGGGTTAGTGGTGCCCTGGCGGTGCTGGGTTAACGGCTGGACTTGATGATTTGAAAGGTCTCTTCCAATCAAAATGATGCTATCATTCTATATGTAGAAGTTTTATTCCCAAGGATGCTGTTACCTGTGTGCAACATGCCAACGAGTGGATTCCACTTTAGCAGCCAGCAAAATTATGTTCCCATCAGAGGAGCTGCCTCCTTTTTTGTTAAGGGGTAAAAGAAAATTTACCTCAAAGAAAAATATGTATTTATCTGAGACAAACATGTTTGTTTGAGTCAGTGGAGAGGGGGAAGGGTTAAAATGTGCTGGCTTTGAAGCAACCCTCTAGTTCACGAGCTCTGCAGCAGTCCTTGCAAACTCAGCCACAGCCGTGCTCAGACATGTGGGCGTCCAGAGCTCCACGTCTTGCAGAGCACGAACCACGTTCTGGACATTTGGTAAAGAGTTGATCACCGTGACAGAGTCACAGGATCTCGTGTTTCTTCTAAGTCATGTGCAACAGTAGCTGGGGGAGCCAGTGGGTTTACTTTTTGGTTTGGCATCCAGACACTCTGGTGGTGGTGTTGCTGTAACATGTGTTGCAGAGCCGAGCCTGAAATGCGGCTCTGAGATGCTGCTTGGGGAGGCAGAGGGAGAGTCAAGTCGAAAGGGCCATTTAGTAAAACAGCAAAACCTCATGAGAATTGCTGATAACAGTGCGGCATTTAGCTTGGATTGAGCGGTGCAGGAGAATAAAGCTGTCAGCGTAAAGCCTTGGGGCTGGTGGTTTTTTGAAGTATCTCTTTGTTTTGAACTGTCCAGTTTGAGCACTGGTGGTTGAACTCGAATCTCACAGAGTCAGTGCTCAAAATTTTCCAAGAATTGAAGCTTTTCAAAGGCAATTCAAATTGAGCTCTCCTCCTCTTGACACTGTTTTGGAAAATCATGACAGAGGCTACACAATTAAAATGTAATTCACTTTTCCTCATCTGAGATCTGGTCCTGTTTATTCCTGGTTTTGGTGTTATTCCCAGAAATGGTCTCATGGCAGCCCCTGACACTCTGAATTCACTCTCACAGAATCACAGAATCACAGAGATCAAGAATCACTGAGACCAAGTTGTTTGAAAGCCTGGACATCTGCAGGAACAAGCCAGCAGCTCCTAGTTAGTTTGCTTTATGTAGTTCTGCTGCTCTAGCTTTTGATAGACTCACAGATTTTTGGTGGAGTGGGTTGTTAGAGAAAGGGCTGTTTGGGTTGGAGCGTGTGGGAAAATTAATTTGTGTGTTTGGTGAACATTTGCAAACCAAACGTCAGGGCAGTGGATGTGCTGATTATCTGAATTAGGGAAGAAAACCTGCAACCCCCAAATCCACCTGACTAATACCCTGGCTTTTCTACCCCAATGGGTATCCTGCATCCCAGATCTATGGCAGTAAATGAAACGATTAATTTTTAAAGTTGCTCTGTTTCTGGTGAGTGACCCTAGTCCGTCTGATTTGGTCTTTCAGATACACTCAGATATTCCACCATAATGACGATTTCACTTGGTGATCAGAGACAAGTCTGTTTGGTTCTGTAAAACCATTAGCCAGCCTAAACAAAGCAAACCATGGTAGGTAAGTTGTAAGAAGCCACGGATGATATTTTAAGCCCAAGTTAACTGCAAGTGCTTTGTACAATCTGTCAGTCAATCCAAAAGAGAGTCTTATGATGGATAGACCATGTGTTGGCTTGTCTGACACTTCTCAAAGATACTGACAGTGACATGTATCAAACAGGACTCTCTTCCAGCTGCTTCGTCTTCAGCTTCTGATTGCCAGTTCGTTTAACTTAAATTATAATATATCGTGTGATGGGCCCAACTTGGAGCATCAGGCTCAAAACGCTGATTATCTTTGCGTCCAAGCACCAGTTATTGAACACTGGGTGACTGGTTGCGTTGTGCTCACAGCTCTAAATCTGTTTCCAAATCTTGAATTCTGATAAAATAGGGATCTAAATATTAGGCCTGATTTGGCTTTCTCATGGTGACCTTTATAAGTGTCATGACAACAGAAGAAACCAGTCTCATTTAAAACAGAGACTGTTGGAGAGTTTTAACGTAGGTATGAAAACTTTTGTCACCCCATCACACCTCTCTCAGAATTTATGCTGCGTGTGGTATGGGTTCATCTGAGACATGATTATGCTATAATTAAAGACCGTGGAGAACTAGAATTGCTTTGGTACAGTTAGAATAGACCCCTAAATTAGAATGTAGCAATGATGTGCAGGATGGGTCAGAGAATTTTTCATGCCGGTCATCCCTTATTTCCAGGGCCAATATCCTTAGAGGGCTCTCGGTATTGGGGATACCGTAGCTTCGCTTCACTCATTGATCAGGCAATTGTGGTTCAGGCTATTGTGCATTGCTGGCAAAGGGGAGATTCCTTCCAGCCCCTCATATTTGATTATGCATTTTGAACATTGAAGGATGGGCTTGGTGAGCTGTGTGTGAGAACTCAAGGTCTCCTTCCCTTTACCCCTGACTTGTGTGGATAGGGGAGTTCACAGGCTGACTAAATTATGGTTTAAGTTCAGATCATTCTCACTGTAAAATGTCAAAGTCCTGTGGATTGTTTAACCTTAGCTTTTGGTAGCTGAGTGATGTTGGAAAAGTGTCAGAATGATTTTTAACAGCTCCTTGGAAGCTGGAGCTGAACTTTCCAGGTGTATATATGCCGTGTGCTGCTGGTACGTGAGTAAGGAGAAAATCCCTGATCTTCAGTGACAGCGAATGTCAGACCGTGTCCTCTGATTTGCCTAAACATCCAATATTGCAATTAGATAGAGCAGTGTACATGCAGATGACAAAACAATTAAACAGCAGCGAAACATAAAGGGGAAAAAATTAACAAGTAACCAAATTCATTTGACACAGAGATCAAAACATATCGACGGTGTCTCGCAACTCTGATAATTCCATTGAGCTGTGCAGAGCTTAACGTTGATGCTCACACGCAACCTCTGATTAACATTAAGTGGGGCTGTCATTTTGACATAGCTGGATCAACCAATATTGAAAAATCTATTAAATGTATCAGACTCAAACAGGGAGCACAAATCTTATTATATTATTTCAGCTGTAATTAGGTGGAAGATAAAATCATAAACAGGGAAGTTTAGTGAGTTTTTTTTCTGACAGCGTGAAGACACCTGTGGCTTCATTGTTTTGAGGGGAGGCTGGAGAGTGCCAAGGACCCACTGCTGCCTGGGTTGTGCAAGGCTGATAGGTGACTTTTGTAATATGCACAGAACAGGTTTATAAATCCAATGATATTAGCTACAGTCCTCCTTGAGATAATGACAGTTGTAATGAATGTCCTTGCATTTAACTAGAAATAGGAGTTTGGTGGTTTTACAACCCAGAGCCTGCTTAATTGGTTCCTTGAATAGATAAACATTGCTCTTTAGGAGGTTTGCTTTAGGATGTTATGCATTCTGTTCCTATTTATAGCAGAGGTCATGCCATTAAACACTTCTACATGCTAAAAGTGCAATTTTGAAAACAATTCTCTCGGGGAAACAAAAATAAGGACACCTTTTCCATTTTGAAGATTATTGAGGTTGCAAAGCCAGGCCCTCCAGAGCAAGGAGGGGAAAGCTGAGGTTTCCTTTTTGACTCGAGCTGCGTGCACACAGGACATGAGCTTAGTTTTATAATGTGGCCTCATCCTGTTGTTTCTACACCAGGTTTGTGACTTGCTCCAAGGAACGTGGTGCTGCAAGCTGAGCCGACAGCCAGATAGGCAATTTTAGTGGCTTCGAATACATCTGCTTGTATTTTGTAGGTGAGGGACCAGAACATCATTCTTTTGGTCCTGGTTATTTAAGGTAGAATCTATCTTGTCCAACTTCAGCTGCTGAAAGGCTGCCCTCCCCATGTACCTAAGGACTTGGGGAGGGTGATTTCTCCCATCTGATGATGAGGAGGAACTGAACTCTTTCTGAAGAGCAATGGAAGCTGGTTTGTGTGGCTAAACTTAGGTGAGATGAATTCCACCACTAATATCTAGTCATCCTGATTGCTTCATTCTCCTGGTTGTCAAACTTTGACTTGTCGTTGCAGCACTGCTGTGGATGGGAGAACTTTCTTTCATGTGCGTATTACAAGTACAAACCCAGATTAGAAAGCATTAAGTGAGCATCCCAAGTTTACCCAGGAGCTTGCGACAGGCAGAGAGCACATCTTTCCTGCATGGCGTTGTAACGCCGTGACCAAGGAGATATTTCTAGTGTTCTATCAAAGCCTCTTCTTTGTCCTTGTGTGTCGTGAACGCTTTGTGCTGAACGAGCGATGAGCACCAGGGCATTTCTAGCACACAGCGCAGCATCCCCAGGCAGGAGCTCTTCAGTTTTCGCTGCAATTCAAGGAACTATCAAGCTCCCTGGAAGCCAACGGGCGTGTTGCCATTAGCTTCAGCACAGCCAGGATTTTATCTTCGTCATACAGCCGTGCCTCGTTCTCTGTCCAATGTTTGAACTAACCAAGGCATAAATTTAGTTCTGATGCTGGTTGGGAAGAAATTAATTTTTTATTTCGACCATATTTTCAGCTATATTTAACAGGGTCTGTGTCCCACCCTGAGAGGTCAGGACCTCTTTCTAACAAAGTTTATGATAATAGATTTAACTTCTATTAGTGTACTTGCCTCAGTATTTACAGGGAAAGGAACAGAGGCACTTTAAGAAATAGAAATGATTTATGTCAGGTATAGAATGCTTTGCTCTTTCTCATGTACTTTACTGTTGGAGGAATGAACAAATAGTCTGTGAATCAATAAGGGAATATTTATATTCTTTCTCGGTCTCAACTACCCGGCGTCTTTCCTTCTGGAACAGCAAAGAGTGCTGAATAATTCATGCAAGCAGTCATTAATCCTTCCCTCTCCTTCTCTCTTGCTCAGGGGGACACCTAGTTCACATACTATAAAACTTGTGGCCATTGAGTGCGCATTGGAGCTCCCCAAGTTAAAGTCAAGGAGCTTGCCTGCAGCCTGAAATGTCACTAATGAGAGCAGGCTCGTTAGTATGCAAAGTACCCCCAGCCCCCCTGCATTTTGATAGGGGCATGTGCAGCTAAGGGGCAGAGGGCTTGTCTGGGGGCTTTATACCGGGGGACTCGTACTGGCTGCTTAAAAACACAAGAAACAAGAAAAAGGGGACAGTTCTTTCTCTAGCACATGAATCTGTTAGCAATCTATGCAAACAGAATCTCATCTTGATGCCAGCTAAATATTTGTGGGATAAACAGAATACATAGGAAGAAATCATGAAGTGTATTCCCAGATGGACTGAGCTTGTTTGAACTCCACCTTCTTTTATAGTGTTGGGAAATAGTATAGCGGGAAGGGCTGTGTGGGTAATTAGGTGCTTTTGGAACGTGGCTTTATTTCAGAGAGGCTCTGTCTGTCTGACTTGGTAGCGTAGAGCAGCCGCCTTCTCTCGCTCTGCCACAAAATGTGCACAGCCAAGCTTGGAGTCACTGGATGGATGTCTCAAGGCGGTGGTGACACGTCTGGTGGTGACATGTCTCTTTCCAGCTCTGCTTATCTGTCTGTCCTCTGCTGCTGTTAGTGTGACTCCATCTAAGGGGTGCACACTAAGCATTTTACAAACTGAAGTGCGGAACTGAGCAAACAAAGTACGGCGTGGAAGGCAGTCCTGAGCTGATAGCGTCGTGAATAATGTGTCTCCAACTTCTGAAAATGTGAATACAATCTTACTTGCTGAAATGCACTGACAGAAATGTAAACACAAGTGATCATTAATTTTATTACGAGGGGTTTTTTTCCTTCCTTTTATGGAAGCTTGGAACTGCTGCAAATTTGGATTTCGACCATCAGTATCGTGAGTTCAAAATGTGGGCTTGACTCTCGGAAAGATTTATGCGTGTACTTAATGATTCCCTTGAAAGTGTTCCTAACTGGAGCCTTCCTGTCAGAGAGGCTTTGTGTAAGAGGACTGTAGTTAGATTGGAAGCATGTGTTAGGGTACACAGTAAGGACATGTATGAGGGCTCCCAACACCCGTTAATGCAGAATGAAGAATACTGACTGTGAAGGAGAATTGCACGTACCATGGAGACTACTGGACGGGTAGCAAGAACCTATCCTTGTCTTTTCTTTTTTCCAGATTAACTGAACGCAGTTAGTAGGATTGGCCAGTGGCAAAAAAAGCTGTCGCACTGGGAAGAGTTATTGAGTAACTTTGCAAGAGCCATGGCAGAAGTCTGCAGGGCTTAGAGTCTGTGTGTGAGAAGCAGGACGGCCGAGAGTAGCAGCTCAATCGTGAGGTGCAACAGCAGGACTTGCAAAAAACCCTGTAACAGCCCGTCCTGATGGGCATCCTACAGAGCATCCCAAATTCTCCTAAGCCTGCTCCTTTTGAAAACAATTGATTTATTGCTTTCAAATATTATTAGGCTCAGAAGAACTGTAATGCTTTAAACAATGAACCGTGCCTGTTCGGCTGGATAGCAGAGACGTGCTGCTTCCAGGGCTGTTCAGCTGGGAGAGCTGCTTGGAAGGATGGAGTTGTTGCAAGGAGGATGAGGAGCAGCTCAGGGAGAGCAAAAAGAAGCCTGAGCCCATAAATGGGAAATGTTGGTGTTCATCTCCTCAGGATTAACAGCAGGAGACATTGCATATAACTGCAGTCAGGGGTGATGTTTCCAGCTACTTTATGTATTTGTTCTTTTGGAGGGTGGATGAAATAGCGAGTGTTTAGTTAGTTAGAATCCATCCTGCTCTTCCCAAAGCCAGTTCTTGCTCCACAACCGAGAGAGATGCTGAAGAACAGCTGTACCTCCTGCTCTAGAAAGGGAGCAAGGATTATATATCAACAAGGAAATGATCCTGGAGGTTTGTTTAGGATAATGAGACAAGAGCTAAGCCATCAATTGTAGATCATTCAAGGTACAAACTTTGCCGTCCTTCCAGCAATTCAGAATCCACCATCACTTTTCAGGCTTTCTCCAAAGGAGGTCATTTCTGACAGTAAGTCAGAAGGGACTGCATGAGGAGATGGTGTAGGTACTGGCTGGAAGAATTGGTGTTCATTGCTCCAGGCTGCTGAAGGCTCCATAAACACGTGTTTTGCAAGAGAAAACACCAGAGTCACGAAGGCTCTTCTGGGATCCTGTTGTGTAGAGCAGTGGTGGTTTGATTTCTTTCCTTGAAAGCACCGAGACCCTGGACACTGGCACTGTGCAGATGAGTCATCATCGCCACGTGCTTTGCTTGTGTTTGTGTCCAGCACTGCAGCCAAAGCATTTCCAGTGAAATTCCCACAGCTCTGTGCTGCACGCAAAGAGTGTTTGCTGTGGGCTGCTCCCCTGTCCTTCGGGTAGAGAATTGTTCAGTCACAGTGATGACACAAACCACGCCGGCACTGTGCTTACTCAGTCTCAGAACAGCCTTTTTTATTTATATAGCCACTGCCTCCTCTAAACCAGTCTAAAAATAAGAAGTTTGCTCTGAGTAAGCAGATCGCCTGCCTTCCCTGTGAGATTGCTGTGATGCAACTTCGTGTTTTAGGGTTTTTTTTTCATTCTCTCCTGCGGGGAGCAGAGGATTCAGTCAGAGAGATGCCTCACCATGGAGCACGGCGTCTCGGGGAGGAGAGGAGCTGAGCCGATGGCTGGCTGCTGCCGAGCTGCCAGTGCCGACAAGCGCCACCTCCCACGCTGCTGCCCTCGTGGCGAGGCCCTGTGGCACAGGGAAAGTTCACACTCGTTGATTATTGCGATGGGTAGCAGCTCAAATCGCGCCCCAAAGCTGACAGAGAAAAGAACATTTCAGCGGCGAGCGATGTCAGGAAGAGAGAAGCGGCGCGGAGGCTCGGAGCAAGGCAGCCTGACAAGTGCTAAAAGGGCCTGCAATCTGCGGAGTGTCATAATTAAAGTGGCTGCCATTAACTGGTGATGCAAATTAGGAAGTAATACCAGACACATCGAGCTTTTCGCTCCAGCGCCTTCAAAAGCTTAGGAAAACCGAACGGTTTAGAGGAGCCCCTAATCACGTTGTTCTTTGTATTGGAGAAGCTAGACCTGAATTGGCCCAGTTAGGTGGAGGTCTGGCAAGCTGCTGTGTCTGGTGCTACAGAAACATGGACTGAAAGGATTCTCCCCACCTTGGCTGGTGGAGTTCACCAGCTAAGCCACCTCCACTACCCCCCAAATGAAAAAACTGTGAGGGAAGCTGAAGAATAGAGAAAACAAACTATATCTCCTGCTTGTCCAGAGTGACAAGGGCAAAATTAGCACGAGTACTGCCTAGGACTGTCTCCACATGCTCACGAAGTTTAGCAAGTCAGCTTTGGTTTGTATAATGAGTAAGCATTTGGTTTGTGTAATTAGTAAGTAAGTTCCTCTCAGGGAAGTTCAATAGGAAGGGAGTTCTTGTTAGCTCCATCCTGAAGCCTTTCAGAAATTCAGGGGCTTTGGGTGATGGTTTATAGATTGTCTCTTCATTCTCTTGAAGACCTTGATGCATCAGCTCTGCAATCAGCCAGCGAAGATTCCCCTTTATGAGCATGTTCTGCTTGGGCAGAGTCAGAGATGAGTCCTCACCCTCGTACCTCTGGTTTCCCAAGGATCAATGCATCATTTTGCTTGGCAGTTCATTTTCTAGATCATTCTTTCCCAAAATAGCAAAGAAAAATAAACACAAGACTAGCCCAGTGCATCACGTTTGTTCCACCTCCTTTCTCTGGCCCTCGGTGAGTACCAAGCACAGACACTGGTGTGTCTACCACTGCAAACCAAAGCAGAAGATTCCTCCTGACCCCAGAAAGTCACAAGACATTTTTTAGTGCTTATGAGTTTATTATCTTGTGATCTTCAGCCTGGTTCTTACAACTAGAAGTACCATTCTTTGTCATTCACTGAAAGTTGTAGTTGTCAAACTGCCTGCCCTGGAGGGACCATGTGGCGAGAAGTTCCGTGAGGCGATGTACAGACACCAAAAACTGTATTATCTTTGTGATTCCACTGGCTCCTCTGCTCTTATGGAGAAGTCTTTTGGGGTCATTTTCTGATGCTTTTAGCAACCGAAGACATAAAATTGGTAAGGAAATGCCCAGGCTATAAAGCAGTAGACCTACCAGGGAGTAAGCAGAGATAGCTGGGCAGTTGAGAAAGCCCAAAATCTGAAGATGATGGAAAGTGAGGAATTTAAGAGAGTGCAGGACAACCTGAATCTGATTTAGTTTGGAAAGTGCTGCATTTCTAGGAAATAACTCCTCTCTGCTAGCAAGAGGAGAGCCTAGACTGGAAATGAAAGCAGATCACTGTGCGCCCAGGTGAGCAGCTGGAGTGGATCCCTTTTCTCCCCAGTTAGAGCGGGCTGGGCTTCTCCACAGCTGAGAGGTGCTGTCGTAGAGGAGAAGGGTGGATTTGCTTGTACCTACTGCCAAATGGCAATTCTCTTTACAGCCCAGTACAGCCAGACTTGCTGCTGGCTTGGGAAGAAGCCTGGAAAATCACAGCCTTAAATGGTGCCCTGTGGAAGGGATCTATGTATCAGAAGATAGGTAAAGAAAATGGATTATTATAGACCTTCTGGTAGTACTGAAGTCTTTGTAGTTGGCTGCGACCTAAGTAGACCTTTGTGTAATGATGAGAACAGCCATTACTGTACACCAGATACTGGATTTTACAATCAATTTTATTAATTTTAATTGATTATAAAATAATGGGGAATACATTTAAGGAGCCTCCGCTTAGTTCGCTGTAATTATAATATGCTTAATTATTATAAATTTGATGGGGCAATGAAGGTATTAAAATAAATAGGACAGTAGAGGTGCTCATTAAAATTGCATCTGACCTCTATGCACTGAAACTTGCTGGAGTGAACGCAGTAAAGCTGGCTACAGCGTGGTAGCAGAGGGAGCTATTAATTCCCAATTCACGGGTCTTGGCAAGCATGGTGCAAATAAAGTTAAACTTAACTGTCTATCTCACACGAAGGACCAGCGGGGACTTTGCTGAAAGAACAGTAGCCTGGGAATTGGTGAGGATTCAGTCGTGCAGCTGCTGCAGAGGTGGGGTTTCAGATGCAGAAATTTTGTATACATGCATTTCACAGCAGTTTGTAAAGAAAGATCCTCTTGTGGGTGTGTCCCATTCTGCTTTGGCACGTGAACTGGATTTGGAGCGTGATTTGGATGCTTCTCCAGACCCTGAGCACTTGGGCTGGAAATCTTTCAAGAACTGGTGTTTGAAGACTATTTTAGATCATCATTTCCAAGCCTGCAGAACATTTTGCTATCTGGAAGCAAACAATGATTTAGGGCCAAATTTGCAATTCCAATGTAGCTGTCCTTTGGGTGAGGGAGAAGTTTGGTTTGTTTCTGTGTTTTGAAATTTGTCTCGGTGGGTTGTTCCCTCCTCCCAATATATCCTTAGGTGCTATGAGTGGGGAAGAATGTGAAGCTCTGAAGTGAGTTAAATGTACCACTGGTATTGTAGCTGGACTCTTTGGTGTTTCTTCTAGATGCTGCTTTCTGCTTCTCTAAATGCCCTTAGGAAATGCCGAAGCAAGTTTGTGTATGTTAGTGCTCTGAAAATGTGGATTTGGGATTTTGAAGTGGACAGTGGACACCCCCTCAAATATCACAGGGCAATTTTATAAGGCCAGTTTGCATATTCCTCAAAAATCAAACTGTATGGGTTAGAAAGGAGGACATTACAATGTGTATAAAGAATCTCATGTGTGTTATAGACCCTTTGTTTCCAGCGAGATACACAAAACAGCAAACATGCCTTGTCTGGGGTGTTTGGTTTTTATTCCTTGCTGTTGAGAATCCATTTTCTGCCTCAGTAGCAGGTCAGTGAATTCTGAGGGCACATTTGCATCATTCATCCCACCACAGCAGGGTAGTTGAGGTTTCCTTAGTGCAGTCAAGTTCTTCTGTCTGGGTATGGACTGCCAGAAGCCAGCGCTGACCTCAGGATATATCTGTGCCCTTAACAATTGCTTAAAAGGTCTCGCAAAGACTGAGCTGAGCACACCCGTGTCCTGCAGCATGTGTCAAAGAGAGGTGGCTGCCAACCAGGAGCCCTCTCCAGTGGATGCAGTGTCCTTTGCCCGCCTCAGTCTTTTGAAGTGCAACAGACAAACCGGCTACAACCAGGGAAGCGCTGGAATTGTTGCTCTCTGCCTTACCGAGACTCTTCTTCATCAACATGTCATCCTCTGCAGAGTGTTTATCTTTGTACAGGTGAGCAGCTCTTCAAGCGAGTCAGGTCAGAGGATGGGAGCTGGTATTTCACTTCCTCCTCCACTGTGAATCTGGTTGGGAAGGAGTGGTAATTGCCACATGCAATGGGAAGGAGCCGTTTTATTCTGTTGCAAAGGAATGTTGTTTTGCACTGGTTTGGCGAGAGGGCATTTGCACTTTCTGGAAGTGAAGAATGCGTCTCGATAGTATATTCCTCTCTCTGGATACAAAATTCTGATTTCTGCCTGCTATAGCCCATATATCCAGACTCATTTTTGCGTGCCGCTTAAATGGACCTAAATATTTCACGGGCTAGCAAGATAACGCTGTGGCTTGTTTGGTATTTTGTAATCAGTTATTAGGACAGGGCTTCGCAGAAGCAAAATAAGAG
Organism: Todus mexicanus; assembly: GCA_013389965.1. NCBI lineage: Eukaryota > Metazoa > Chordata > Aves > Coraciiformes > Todidae > Todus > Todus mexicanus. The sequence goes on along the minus strand of WEIS01075635.1, from coordinate 53,516 downwards.
GGCAAAGGAAAGTAACATGCCTGTAGCATTAGAACGCTGTTAGCAAGCTGGAGGCATATCAGAGAGATTGGTCCTGAGAGTAACATTTGCTGCCTTTCCGCTTTTGAACTTTTTTTTTCTTTCCTTTTTTTCTTTTTTTTCATTTGCCTATTTCTGAGATCTGGGATTTATCTTGAATTTAAGAACTGACAGGTTTTGATCATTTGAATAGGTATCACCATTCAGCAGGGAATACATGTGCCAGCTGAGATGTCTCTTAAAGCCAATTTGTACTACCAGTTATATGAGCAGATTTCTTGAGACTGGAATGTGTTTCAGGTTCTCCACCTATATTACAATGTTCATCTCCTGGTCCTCTCAACCTCAATTGCATTACTCTCCCTTCCCAGCCCAGCCCCCCAGTGCCCCAGACACTTGAGCGTGTTCTTTGGTGGGAATACTTATTGAACCGTAAGAAAAATGACACTAAGGTTTAAAATCGGACTGATTTACTAAGGTTTAAAATCGGACTGATTTACTAAGGCAGAGTGCTCTTAGAGACGCAGTCATTTCTTAATCCAAACCTCATCTTGTTGTGCTGAGGATGTGCAGTTTGCCTTCAGGTAGGCAGAATCTCCAGCATTTGAACGTGTAGCAACTCGTCGAGGTTCTCTGTATATAACTAATGGCCTGATTCTGATGCCTTCACTGGGTTGAAGAACAGCAGAATTGAACTTATGGTTAGTAATTGTTGCACACAAATAGAATTATTTATAGGTAATGTATATAAATAAGACTTTTCTGCTGTAGCGCTGCTTATTCACGAGGCCTTCTCTGATGATAAGATCTATGCGCTTTGGTAGGATGGCCATGAACAGTAAATCTGCGAAGAGAAGCCCAAGACTTGGGGTTCAAGATACTGATACTTCGAGTTTCACAAAGTAGATATTCATCTGCCTGAAACTTGGTTGTTTCTTATTGTGCTTCTAGAAGGGTCTGCTTTTGTCCCTAAAATTTCCAGTAGAAAGCTGAAAGGGATGGTTTCAGGCATGCAGCCTAGAAGATAAAGAATGATACACTGATACTTGAGAAGTTGGTGGGAATGAAGGCAAATAATGCTGGCTGGCCAGAGAACTTGTCTGCCTCCCATTTTACAGTAGGCATTTGCCAAATTTTACTTCCCAGTTATTATCTTTCTAGGGTTAGCTGCTCTTTCTGAAGATACAATGGCAGTCACTGTTGTCTCTACAGGTTGTATAGACGGATCCAACTTATTTCTAAGCTGTGGAGCTGCACAGCCCACATGGCCAGATAGCCTTGGTAAGAACTCAATCCTGGCTCATCTGCGGCTGCCGTTCTGGGTAGTGGAGCATGCTAGTCTGGCTTTGCCTGTTTGAAATGCAAGTGCAAGGTCTATTAGAAAATACAGGAAGAAATCCATCTGCAGTCTTGCAGATAGCACAAAGAACACATGACATATTCAGACATATTTAGCTGATCCTTGTAGACCCAGTTTTACCCCATTTCCCATGCGTCTGTCCCTAAAGAGGAACCATGAAGAGAAAGGAATGGTAGGAATGAAACATTTGAAGAATGTCTTCAAAGATCCCATTAAACGATCTTGCTGGAAACCGTAGCCTGGCGTGATAGGTCTGGTTCAAATTTTCCATGTATTTGAAGTCTGATGTTGAAGAATGAAGCCTCTGTTTTAAAGAAATGAGTCCCTAAGTGGAAAAAGAAAGAGCCCAGCTGTTACTAAGGCACTTAAGGTTATTTTGCTTTTCGTTGGGTTTGAGTTTGTTTTAAATCCTTCTGGTAAGTGTAGCTGATACTGCTGGTTGTCGAGTTGTTTAGAGCAATCTGTCATGTCTGAGTGGGAGCTCACCTCATGGGTGGTAAGGTCGAGAAAACCTGTGTGCCTGGGTGTCCAGTGGGCACACTGCAGGGTCCGGATCTAGTACTCCAAAGCCCAGTAGTGCAAATGTAAATATTCGTCTTCAGTCTGTCCCTGGCATCTGAAGCAATAAAGAAAAGGAGTGAGAGACTGAGACATCCAAGAAATGTTCAGTGTTCCCAAAGTATTGCTTTGAATGGGTTGAACTTTGCCTGGTGGGAGAAACATCCATATTTTTGTTTGTGTTTACAATTGATTGTGTGGCTCTAAATCCATCCAGTTGCAAAACAAATCCTTCAAGTCCGGGTGTTCTTGTCAGTACCTGGTGACCGTTTTACTGATGCTTTGCCTTTGCCCTTGCTCACTCTCAATGCAAGGCCACGGTCGAGCATGCAGTGGTGCAGGAGACAAGGACATCTTTTGTGGGTCTTGATGTATTTACTCTTCTGCTGCCCAAGCAGAGGCCGTGGCAGCCCTTGTTATCAGGCTGTCAGAAGAATTAAGAATCAAGTAGTTGCATGAGCAGCAGGATGATTGAAGGCTAGTTTCCGATGGACTTTTATCTCGTAATTGATTTCCTCTGTGGGTTTGTGCTGTCTAATGAGGTGTGAGCTAACACGCCAGCCTTCCCCGCTGTGGGAGGTGAGAGAAGCCAGGCGCCTCTTCGCTTTGCGGCCACAATCTCCTCACTGAACTTATGGGAACTTGGGATTGTTGAGACCTCTGCCCTGCTGTCAAATTTCCTTGAAATTAGTGGGTTTCAAAAGTTATTAGAAGGGGGACAGACAGGCAAACACACAGGGGCAGGGTGAACTTCTGCAGCCCTTGCTCTTTGAAAATTAGACTTAAAAAAAACCCTCACCCAAAACCTGAGAAATTGCTTTGGTCTTAAAAGCTTCCTTCGTCTGTATTAATCCTAGGATGGAGGAGTGGCAGGGAGGGGGTGGAGAAAGCAAGGCAGGAAAAACTGGTGATTATCATGATTATAATTCCATGCTAAAATATTCGCTCTTGCCTAAAGTGCTGACAAGTGTGTTGGTAACTGCAAAGGTTCCCAAGGACTTAAGCAAATAAACAAAACCCAGAGTCCTGGAGCCGGGTTTGGGAGTGATTTAGTTACTAGCACTGTCTGAAGCTAGAGGAAGCTTCTCCATTCCTGTTGCTCAGCTTCCCTGGGGCTGGCTGGTCCCTGCCTGCTCTCCCTGGATAACCATTTGCTGGGAAGGCTGGAAGGAGGTTGGGCTGTCTGGCCTGGAAAGGAACTATTGGAATCGGGAAGAGCAATAGATAATATCTATTAGCACTTGAGAGTCTGGAAAATCATTTTCCTCCTTAAGCCCTTGAGTGGACATTTATGCAAACCTTGGAAATCCTAAATTGTCTGTTAAGCTGGTTCAGATTTAAAAGAGAGTTCCAAAATGTTTGGAGACTGTACAGAAGTGCCCTTTCCTCCATTAAGCAGTGCGTATCCTCAGGCATCCACACAGTTAATAATGTTAGCCCCAGTGGAAAGCCTCTTGAGGCATTGCTGGCTGCACTAGAGATCGTGGATCATTTAAACATTAACAGCTTCGGTTATTAATTATTGTGGAAAACGTGGGGGTGGAGAATGCCGAACTGGAAATGTTGTCCCATGACGTATTTTTCCCTCGCTGCATTATCAAATCCATTTCTGCCATAAGCTGAGCGAAGCTCTTTTAGAGCAGCGTGATGGGGAGCAGAGGTTATTTTGCCTGCTGCTTGGCTTATGGGTTTTCTCTTGACAACGATGATGGAGTATCTTTCCTGTGGGGTATACAGATGATAGGATTTAACTTCATTTAATTTAGTGTGAGCTCTGCTTTCAGTGTCTTGTAAAAATTGTGCCTTGAACACATCCTGTGAGATGGCGGAGTGTGGGGATGGTCTGGAAGCTCTTAGGGACTGGAGCTGTGCATGTGGTGAAGGCTGGCTCAGCCCTGTCTCTGTGGACTTTTTGGCTAGCTCACTGAGCTTTGTCACATCATTTAACCTCCCCACATCCCTCTGAATCGTGTTTGGTAATATTGATGTTAAATTACAGCATGATGTTCTCTCACATTGTGGTTTTTTGGAGCAGTGAGATACCTGCTGGGATCAGTGAGAGATGTTCTCTCAGGTCTGTAGAAGCGTTTGGAGCCCTGTACCTTCACCCAGTGCCTGACTCCTAGGACAGCACAGCCAGAAGCATCACAGCAGCAGGCACTGGGGACCGAGTGTTTTGGAAAATTGACTTGGTATGTTAGTGCTAGAAAGGGAGACTCGAGCTCTCTCTCAAACCTGGCCTCCACCTCAGGCATTGAGATCTTGCAAATGCACCCACACATCAGTACTCAGAAGCCTTCAAATCCTTTACGTTGTCAACCAGGGTTGTGTTGAGCACCTTTGGTTCTTCAGTTTGGCTCTGCCTTCTGAGTCAGTTTGTGAAGCAGAGCCAGGTTGTGTAGGATGTCCAGGGTGACTCACCAGCTCAGTGGTAAATAAGCTCTACCTCTTGCTTAGTTTGCATCCAGCTAATACAGCTGTAATTACTGAACTGTGTTTCCTGGACACTTGGAAGTAATTAGCTCAATATAAAACTAATGTGTCTTGCCAAATTTAGGCTTAAAATTGTTTCTACGGTTGGGTGCAGTAATCTTCTATTAGGTTTAAGGATTTTAAAAAAATATTTCACTAGTGCCTGGCTTGATTAACTTGTAATGTTGTAAGGCTTATTTGTTGAGGGGGTATAGAGATATTAAATGAATTTGGAATTAAATAGGTGCTGGCTAAATTCCCTCTTTGCTCAAGCCCCAGTGATCCCAGTGATACGGCGTTTGGGCATGTGATATTGTTGCTGGCTTACTGAAGCTGAGTGAAGGTATAAGCTACGAGAGAGTGGATTTTTGAGGGGTTTATTTTGGTGCTCTTTCAGCAAAAACTAGCCTGGTGTGAGCACCATACTTAAAGAACCACTTTCTACCCTTGCTTTCTTATTAGTTAATGGCAGTACTCAGCGGAGATTAGAAAATGGGATTTGCAACTGGCTATTTCCCCACTTAGTTAGGAGAGAAGATGAGGATTCAGGAAACAAGCTAGTTACATCGGGTCCGAAAGATCACTGGAGATGCAGGAGGATGAGCAAGTACTATAAGCAAGTCCTGGCAGAAGTCAGGTCTAGGAGAAGAGCTTTGGAGGCATCAGTGCAATATGGGCACGTGGCCTGGCCTTTCAATTACATCTTCCACATGTTTAGATGTGTGGCCTTAATATGTGACTCGTGTGTGACCTGCGTTGGAGTCTATGGTCCTGCTCTGGCAGGGGGGTTGGACTCGAAGTTCTCCAGAGGTCCCTTCCAACCCCTAACAACTTGTGATCCTTAGGCCTGGACACTGACATTATGGGCTGATTTGAGAACTCTGTGAATTTAGTTTGCATGGCTTCTTTCTGGTTTGTGAATCATAATTAATGATAATGAGCCCTGAAGGCAAAAACAAGAGTGCATAGATGTGGGTGTCTGCACCAGCGACCCGGCGTGCAGCTGTGCAGCTGGACCGGAGAGCAGCCTGGTCTGGTCACTGCCCAAGGGACTGGTGCCATTGTGCTGGATCTGTGGGACGAGCCAGGCACTAACAGCAAATTTAATATTGTTGTCAACAGCAGGATTAAGCTCAGTATCACTGCGTTTGTGTAGGAAGAATTTCTGGGGAAAACAGATGGGATTTTTTTCGGAAGAGCTCCATGTTATATATTGGTGGAGTGTGGGTCCTCCTTGTTTTTCCATATGCTGAAGGGTTTTCAAGGTTGCCTTCCAGTTTTATGTTGAGTGAGGATGGAATAATGTTATGTCAGATTTTTGTGATTGCAGGACTGCTTTCTCTTTTCAACATACTCTGGTGTACTGCTTGGTAAAGCATCTATAAGAAGTAAGATACGTGTTTCAAATGCCGTAACATGAATGGGCTCTTGGGGCTACTTTGTTGACTCAATTGCTGGGTCAAGCTTTCAGTGTGACTGTATTGTCAATATTGGGAATCACAAGTGGAGGGGTTATAAATGTTCCTAATCAGCACTCTGTTCCCTACTGCAGAGAAAAGGCCTCATGCTACTAATTGATCTATAAAAATGGACACCTCGTGTGTGTTGCATGTGTGCCCACATGTGGAACTAAATTCCTCATGTCTGTGTGTACATAAATGTACATATGCACAATCCACGCATCTGTCCACGTGTAAGTAGGTAAAGTTGATGGGCATTTTGCCCTGTTTTTGTTCCTTTATTTGTTTGGTTTTGTTTGGTTTGGTGTTTGGGTTTTTGGTTTTTTGTGGGTTTTTTGTGTTTGTTTTTTTTTTCAAGAAAGGACAAATTATAGAAGTGTGTATTGTATTAATACGTCTGCTAAAGGGTATGAAAAATCTAGTGGCAATGCTTTACGTGGAATGGAAATTTTGTTGTAAACACTTGGACCCCAAACAGCTCTACCTGAAACACAGCCATTCATCAACTGGACCCCACTTCGTACAGATTCATATAGATCCTAAATTGTCTGTCACCACTCCTGGGCTGTCTCAGCATCCCCAAAGCAACAATCTCTCCTGTATTTCCGTCACTGTCATCACCGGGACTTGAATTATTCAGAAAGCCTGAGTATATTGCTACTTTATTTATGTATTCATTTATTTGCAGTGAACATTTTTGTTTTGAGTATGCAGCGAAGTGAGTCTTCGCCTGACCTTGCAGGGCTGCAGAGATGGGTGAAGGTGCGTGTTCTTTCAGGTGCCTGGGAATTTATGGTGTTCGAAGAGACTCTGGCTCCAGTGTGAATTGTTGGCAGCAGTGTTGATAATCACAACGTAATAGCAACAGGGCTGTTTTATTTAAGATGTGTTTAAATCTTATATTCTTGTACTGTAATGTTGTGTCTTTGCAGGCTATCAGAGTTCAGAAGGGAGAGGGAAAAAAATCCTTAACGTGGACGCCTTTCTTTCAAAAGGTTGCAAGCAGAGATCTTTTTTGTTTTATTTTTGGTCACTTAATATTTTTCTAGATCTTTGGAAGAATGAGTGAGTTATTCCTAGAGTGTACCAATTGCTTGTCTAAAGCCCATTTGTGTGAAACAGAGCACTGTTGTTTGGCAATCTGCTGGAGCAATACCTCGCTAATTCCCTGGATTAGCGCAAGACCTCTTGTGTGTGCTTGCGTTTGGAGGGTTAGCAAATCTGGTGAACAAATGTTTCCCAAAAGCCAGGAAAATGCATCATTTCAATATCCATTTTAGTTGCTCACTGTCATATTCCATGGAGGATACGGTCGCGTATCTCTTGTATATGCAGTAGGAGAGTGGTAGTACATGTCCTAAAGCATTTACTTCTGAACCACAGTAGAGAGTTAGCAACGGTAGCAGAATGTTCTGCTGATGTATTGTTGATCAAAAAATGTGTGGTAATGGCATCCCTAATACAGTTGCATCAAAGATTTCCTCGGTTATTGAATGTGCAATCATCCGTTCTCAGTCAGCATCTCTCTAAGGCCTCGCAGCCAAACACAGCGGATACAGGAGGTCAAACAAAGAGGTGCCCTGAGCTGAAACGTGTAAAGTCTTCTCGGGCTGCTGGCAACACAGCACACAGGCGGGTTAATTGTTTCACCTAAGCAGACATCCTCAATTAGAGCTTATCTATGCAGAATCTAATGATTTGCAACAGTGTATAGATGTTTATTCTATACAGCTTGCTGTAATTTATTTCCCTGAATATATGGGACTAACCCTGGCTGATGGGAGTTCTCTTGTCACAGCATGAATGTAGCCACGTGGGCAGGATTCACTGGTATTTTTTTAACTACATAATTATTTTTTAAATAGCTGAATCTGTTTCAGACTTGTGAGCCAGAGCGTGTAGCATTTGTGGGAGCAGGGGAGCGCAGTGCATTTCTTGCAGATGTACTTCTGGAAAAAATTGTAGATGCATGCTACATACATAAAATACATGTAGCAGGAGTTGGTCAACAGGTATTTCTGACATAAAATGTCCAGAGTTATTGCTTCTTCATTTGGACTTTTTTTTTCTTTAAGCTTGGCTATTTTTCTGAGGGAACTGTATACTGGGGATTTAGGATACAGAAAATAGCTCAAGGGATTTTTTTTTTTCCTTTTTTAATTTTTTTTTTTTTGAGTTAAGAGTACATAGGCTTCCTTTTGTTGGTCTGGATTTTGGTGTATATGAAATTCACATCAGTGTTTGAACTCACAGGATCAGTGCAGGCTCTTGGTCTGCCCCTGGTGACTTTCCTGGGTTGTAAGCGATTTTTACAGCTCAGAGAAGTATGGATCAATAAGCAAAGATGAAATATCTGGTGTCAGAAAGTATCATCTGCCCACAAAGAAAAAGCTGCCATGGAACCATATACAAATAAAACAACGCGCTTTTTAATTGCATGGACAGCTTAATTACACTTTTAGAGCACGTATCTATTTACATCTCAAAACATATAACTGAATTGCAGGAAATAGTCCATGTATTTAGCTTAATTTTAAACTCTGTGTAAATTATATTAGCATAAAATCTGTTAGACTCCATAAAAGTGTATACGGGTTTTAGCTCCCTCTGAGTTTCACTGGGCTATTCCCAACCCTGCCAAACACAAATTTGCCTTGTCGCTGTCTCATGAAGTGATCGCAAGGCCTGAGGTACCCCCATAAAATGGATTTTAAAGCCTGTTAATTATACAGCATGAAATGAGTCCCTGGACCTTTGTCCCCTTTGCCAGAGGCTCCCTGAAGCTGGGCCCATGATGGCCCAGGGCCAAGGGCAGCTCCATGGCCTCCAGGGCCAGGTGCAGGGCTCCCTACGCTGCTAATGAGGGGCTGGGCCCTGCTAATGAGGGTAATGGATCCTGCTAATGAGGGCAGCTGGGCCAGGCTGGCAAAGGTCAGGGCAGCACCAGGCCCTGGGTTGAGATCTCCTCAGTGTGGGCTGGCTGGGAAGGTGGCAGCACCCAAGTATTGCAGCTCGCATCACGGTGAGGTATGGGGGGCTCCCCAGGGAGGGCTGTACCCCCAGGGAGGGCTGTACCCCCAGGGGTGTCATGGGATCCTTGGGGAGGTGGAGCTTGAGGGTCCCGAGCCTGTGGGACCCCCTGTGTGGTTCACACCGCCTGTGTGGGGCTTGGATGGGGGAGTCCCTCACAAGGCGCCCATCGACTCCCGTAGGTGTCTGGCTCTTGATATCTGGTTCTTAATCCCCTTTAGCATAAAATCTGTGTGTGCAAAAGGGAGAAAGAAAGTTCCTTGAGGGAAGGGTTGAATCCATGAGAGACGTGGGCCTGTGAGATTGAGATCATAATCAATTACACCTGCTCGCCTGATTATGCAAAGCAAAGCGTTTTGTTCCAGTGATTCTGTTGCATTTTGGCTTTGGGGGAAGGTGCTTGTGGGGCTTGGGAACGTGCTCAAGTGCATCCCTGATGCTAAAGACATGAGTAACAACTGTTGATGTAAATAAGTTGTGTTTGTTTCTTTTTAAATCCCTTTTCATCTCTGGTGCTGAGCAGAGCATGCCTGAGGCTGGCCTGGCCTGGATTAGGGGCTTGCTGTGGTGGTTGAGTTGGTGTATTTTCCAGGTTTTTATGATACCAAGTTGGAGTTGTTACTGGATTTTGATACTGGAGAACTACTGGAGAATTTTGTCCAGTCCCTGCTCTTCCCGCTGCCAGGTCTGTGTAGCCTCCTCAGGAGTTCAAACTCAAATCTGGGTTGTGCAAATTACACCCGTCCTCAAGCGATTTATTAGCGCTGTAGTTTGAGAAGTAACTTGCTGGGAAGAGGGTAGAGGTAGTAGCCCAGCTATTTAATTCATTTTAATGAGACTCCCGGCACACTTCTCCAGGTGCTCTTGTGTCAGGTCTTTGGAGATGTTGTGCCTTTGTGACAGGAGCGCGCTGTGCTAAAGAGGATCCACGGAGATAACAATAGGATGTCAAAATGAAGTGGAACAAGGGCAGGGCAATTTTATGGAGATGACATGACAGGAGGAAAGTATGATGGGGGGAGAAAAAAAAAGAATTTAAACTGTCAATACAGATTTACTGAAGGCTTTCCAATGTCAACCAGAAGAAATGTCAGCACAACTGACTTGGCAATGTCAAGGTGATGGCAGAATGAAGTCCGATCAACTTGGGAAGCATCTCATAGTCTGGCTGCGGAGATGAGTTACTGTCAGTAAAAATGATGTCAGGATGATAATTATTTTGCATATTGTGGTTTAAGTAGGCCATTGTTTCTGTCAGGTAATTTGAATTTAGCACAAGGTAGGGGAATACTCATTGGAAGATAAAAGCCTCCAAATTGTGTCTGCTTTCTTTGAGACTGCTAGGAGTTTCAAACTCGGAGCAGGTTCATGCAAAAGCAGGGCACCTGGCAGCCCTGGGGACTGGACACAGCCGTGGTGGGTCTATTCAGGGTCTTAGGTGATCTGAGTTGTGTCTCTACTTGGCTTCTGTATAATACGGGAGGCAAATTTTCATTCCTCTCTTAAAAATTCTGCCTAGTGAATGTGAGGGCAAATGGTGGCGCAGAGGAGAGAATAAATAACACTTGGGAGTGCAGCCATTAATTTAGGCAGGTGAGGTGGAGGTATTTGAGGATGAAAAACTGTAATTCGCTGTCATTAATCAAAATAAATGTGTTTGTGATATTGGTGAAGTAATCAGTGCTAAAATAGATAGCTGTGTTGGAGGTCACCTGGTGTGTTGTAGATGGCAGAACAAAGTGGTGGTAGAGGCTGTTCCCACCTCTTTTAGGATGCTGATTTTAGGATGCTTATTTTAGGATGCTTTGTTTTAGGGTGCTTGTAGAGTTGAGTGGAGTCCTGAGGAATTACAAAAAGAAGTATAATGTGTTACTGAAAGGAAGAACTGGGCTTTTCGCTATTCTGTAGGTGTAGGGCAGGGATTCTGGTAGTAAATTGTGTCTTAGAGTGAAGAGCAGGCCAGGGGCACATAGCTCAGCAGCAACTCACTCTGCCCGCTGTAGAGGTTCTCTCGGCTGCTGCTACAGGCACTTCCCTCATGATGCCATCATCCAAGAGCTACCGTGCCTGGCACCCTTTCCAAGAAGGGATTTCCCTGTTAGTTAAGCAATTACACTCACTCTCTGTGTGTCCTTTGGCAAAACAAACAAACAAGAAAAAAATGCCCTGGAGGAGACAATCCGAGGCCTGGCAGTGGGATAGTAAATCCTTGTCTTTCCCCCCATGCCCAGCTGTGGGCTAATTAAACTCAACAGTTCCCAGGTGTTGCTGAGAGGGAGGAGCCCAAGAGCACTCACCTCTTCAGGGCTTGTTAACATCTTTTTCAGAGCTTTTTCCATTTTCTACACCAGCAATGCTGAGCTAAACCAGCTGAAAGATGGTTGAGAGGGACTGGAGCTGTTACAAGAGTGCTCTCGGTGTTAGCTACAGGCTGCATCTCTACGCGGTTCAGCAACTTGTACATTGTGATGGGTGAATCTCTTGGAGACCTTTGGAAGGGAACCTGCTTTCTTAGAAACATTTGGATTTCTGCAGTCAGATTAAATTCTCTGGAGCTCACAATGTAATTTTACATGCTATCAGGATCCCTGTGGTCTGTGCACACACTCAGGGGTGACAGAAGAACAAAGTCAGTGGGCAAATGAAATGGATTTAGGTATTTTGTTAAGGCTTATAACACCCTTTCCATGGAGAAGTAAACTGAAAGCAAGACTTCTCCAGACCTCTCTGCTTATTGAGTCTTCCTCTGGGCTTTGATAGGTGTAATGGTAGTTTCCTTAGACTCTAGTATTAGAGAACTGAACTGCCTACCCCTAGTTAGGTTTAATAAGACACAGTTGCAGCAACAAATTCTTCTAGTCTGACCTTCTTCCACAAAATTTTCTGTGTAGCAAGAGCTCAGATTTTACCAGATCGCACAGACTTGTGTAGGTCTGTGGCTGGACTGGCTTGTCTGTGCACTCATCTCCTCATCTTCATTCATCTTCCTTTGGCCTTTTTTTGTCAGTTTTTCAGAATTAAATTTAAACTTTTTTTTAGTGTTGTTCTCCCAGGTTCTCTAAAAAACCTCCTCTTGGGGAGCTGGCCCAGATTCCACAGAAGTTCAATGTGCTTCTAGGATGGAAACAAGGCAGAATTTTTCCACTCAGACCAGGAAACCTGTAAAGAGGAACTACTTGGCCAGCATAAGCTGGATAAAAACTGCTTTTATCTCGTCAACACTAACTTCATATAGCTGACCTCGTCTGCTTTACTATCCTGCCTCACTCACGCACTTTCCAGCAGACTGAGATTGTTCACGTGTGGATGCGCTGGGCAGAAGTGTTGCTGCTTTAGCAGAGTTACTAATGGAACGTTATTCCTACATTATTAGATTCTTCTGTTTCTTCCTCATGATATTTTCAATTGTACTTTTCTACACTCTTTGCTAGACAAGAAATCCATGGTAATTTACCTAATTCTTAAATAGATTTGTTACTGACTTATGCTAAATTAGTGTAAGCTATCCTTAAATCAAAATCTTATTTCCTACACGTGGGAACCGCACCGTTTGAATGAAATCATTTTCTCTATCAGTTCTATCTTATCAGTACAATTTTACTATACGCATAAAATCTTATTTAAACTGCCACAACTTTTGGTTTGGCTATGAAGGGGAAAGAGCTTTCATTCTCCTAAAGGTCAGATCAGTGAAAAAAATAGTGTTTTCAAATCAAGAATGATATTCAAGTGTAGTTCAGTCTAACTGTCCTTTTAGCAATTCTTTCCCTTTCTGTGGCATTCTCACCAGTAGGTCTCATAGTGTTTTGGAGAAGGATGTGATTATCAGCTTATCTTGTGCACTTGGGGAAACTGAGGCACAGACTGAAATGAGATTTCAGAGTTCACTGGCCTGGCTATGGAAAGCTGAGAGTAAGAGTCTCACAATCCAGATGGGTTGTTTTTTTTCCGCCAAAGTTGTAATGCCTCACAAAACCACTGCTTTGTTTCCAAAAACACTGAGTATCCAGGTGAGATGAGTCTGAGTGAACATCCAGAGTTTGAGTGAACTTCCAGAGTTAGCACTGGATGAATGGTTTGGATTGGGATTGTATCAGTTGGATCAATTTAGGAGAATCCTAAAACTCTTTCAGGGTGTTTACCTTGAGGTGGTTTTGTGTACAGAAGCCACCATGTCAGAGATGGAGGGAAAAAGTCCCAGGATTTGATTTACTACCATTTAATGGCATTATTTAGTGAGTAAAAGAAACCCCCCAAACGTGAGGAGCACAAGGCTGAAAATGTTAAGCAAAAAGTGGGGAGAGGATAAGAAATGCCTTCCTGACCCCAATCCTACACATCCCTGGGTATCATTGCTCGTGACATTGATTTGAGGGTATTTAATATGGAACAAGACTTCCTAGTTTCTATGTTGGAGACTTCTCTGTGGCTGGCATCCAAAAGCTCATTTGCACAGCAGTTCTGAAGTTAAATAAATTATGTGACAATCAGTGTAACACTAAGCTGAACACATTGGTACGATGGGGAAGTGCTTTCCAGAGAGCATCACTTTAGTTGCTTTTCCTCCCTTTTTCAAGATGAGGGGATGGTTAAAAATAATGTTGTGGTATTGAGTGGAATTCAATTACTGAGAGTTAAAAAACTTGGAATCTCACTGTGTGGGGGTGATTTTTCAATGACCAATGGTAGAATTCCCATTACTACAAAACTCAAATTCAAAACTAAACAAGCAGATCTACTGTTAGGATAAATACTTGTCAGGAAGGGTAAGTTTAGCTGAGTTCACAGTGGTTTTAATCTGATTTTAGAGTAATTTTGCATAATCTGCACGAGTCTTCAGGTGTGTGTGTGCATTAACTCTTACTTATCAAATAAGATTTCTTTCAAGATGTGTTAAATGTTTTTCTACACTGAATTTTGGTCTATAACATGACATGGATGCAAACCTTGTACGCACGTGATTCCTCCACCACAACCTCCATTGCTGGATTATTAATATTTCGCATTCATCAAGAAACAGATTGCTTTTACAATTAAGTGTAAGGTTATGTTTCCTAATGCGTGATTCTGGAAGTTGAATACATCTCACTCCTTGTGATTTGATTTATACATTTTTTAAACTCATTTTCAAAGTGAAACTATCTAACTTGAGGTCCCATTGGGTTTTGTTTCCAGACGAGTGTTTTTTTCCATTTTAGATGATTAGTGGTACACTGAGATCAAGACAGCTTTTAAGTCTCCTTTTGGTAAATTAAAGAATTAGAGCCTTCATTGCAAATCGGATGGTTCTGATGTCTAAACTCACATGGACTTCTTCAGATACTTGTCTGCTTGATAAGTGAGCCCCTCTCTTTGACAAGAGGATTGCTTTCATCAGATTTAACTAAATTTGTGCAGTGGAATCTGCTGGGTGATTGTGAAGATGTATACGGGCAGGATTTGGGGACACTCAGGGACTCTGGTATTAACGGAGCAGCCCAAAGTTTAAGTGTCCAGATGGAGACTCCAAGCAACTATAGGCAATATACACAAGATTTCTCACCCTCCTCCTTTTCTAAGCATGTTTTACAAATTCATCTGAATATAAGTTAGCTTAGAAAGTAATTATTTTCCCTTAAGATGAAATGCTTTAAGTAGCACATGATGTAGCACAGCTTCTTTGCTCCTTATCTATAGAGATAAAAGCTGATGTTAAGGTGACTCCTTCAGCAGTAGTTTCAAGATTATCTCTTACCCCTCAGGAGTTAATAGGGAGTGAGAGATCTATGACTATGTGATAATATTAATTCCAGCATAAGATGAGAGTAAAGCCTAAATACTTGAGAGTTTAGTCTCTTGATTTTATTTCTTATGAAACTGAATCCTCCTCTTCTTCTGGATTCAAGGAAATAATACAGTCCTGAGATATAACTTCAGTAGTTTTCTCAAAGGGAAGAGAAAAGCTCTTCTTTGAAAGCCAAATTGTTTCTATCGAACTGTTAAATAAATCCTAAAGCAAATATCAGCAGTGCTGTACCACATCCAAAGCAATACTCCAACCTGGAGAAGTAAAATGTTCATTTCTATATAGCTTTATGCTTTTGATTTTTTAGCAAATCCCGTATTTAATGTCAACCTCTCCCCTTTTTAAAATGCCTGATAATTTCTGGACTTTGCAAACATTGGTTGCACAGTTTAAAGCCGGTAGGCTGGTTGGGCTGGAGGGATTCTTTTGGTGATCCCAAGCCAGAAGACGTGTTGATAGTGTCCAGGTCTCTTCTCTTTGGGTGTTTTGATGCCAAGAGCCTGGCTGTTGGTGCAGGAACTGCTTCTGGCGAGGGAGGAACTGCAGTTCCTGGGTCTGCGTGCGGCAGAGGGACCAGCGTCTCAATGGCCTCCTCTGGCTGGTGTTGCCAGGGAGCGCGCCTGTACTCCCACAGAATTGCTGACTCGTTTGCAGGCCTTGTCAGCATGGCAGTTTGATTTGTGTTGTGACTAAGAGGAAAAGCAGCAAAAGGAGAGAAGCAAGAAGACCTTTCTCTTTCTTGTCTGTGTGGGGGTGTATTTATGTGTGGAAATTAAGTGCTGTTTCTCGACAGGTTTTTTTGTTTCTTCATCAAGCGGAGGGCAATCTACCTGCTTTGGGTTGTCCTCCTAAGTGATTTGGTGCAACTGTGAGCTCCACATCCCTCAGTCACCCCTGCACGCTGCTGCGTAGCTCGTGTCCCTTCTGGGAAGCATGTCATGGCTTTTTTTTTTTAGCAGAAGTATCTATTGCTTCTCCTAATTTTCTCCTTGGCAAGACAGACTAATCTGGTTTCTTAGCTGCAGCACGAAGAGTCAAGTCCTTCATAGGTTACATTGCATTGCTTTGGGGTTTTTTCGTTGCTTTTTTTGTTCTTTGTGGTTGGGGTTTTTTGAGCAACGAAGAATTGAACCAGATTCTCTTACAACTCAACAGACTCTGAATGATGGCATGAAAACAGAATAATATTCGTTATCTTGCCATTCAAAACTGTCCTGTGGCTTAATTCAAGTAGTGTTTAGAAGATATCTTGACACAATTGGATGGAAGTTGCTCTGGAAGTGGGTAGAGCTCGATGCAGCAATC
This sequence comes from Todus mexicanus, assembly GCA_013389965.1. Taxonomy (NCBI): domain Eukaryota; kingdom Metazoa; phylum Chordata; class Aves; order Coraciiformes; family Todidae; genus Todus; species Todus mexicanus. The sequence continues at coordinate 37,528 of WEIS01075635.1, read as the reverse complement.
AGAGTATCTTAGACACGACAAGGCAAATATGCTCAGAAGCCTTCTGTTGATGATGATGGTGATTATCATTATTAGCATTATATCTGTGGATCAGCAGCAAAACTTTGATAAGCAAAAATCTGTAGATGCTTTTTATTAAGGTGAATTCCTGATTCCTTCCACTTAGCAGAACTTCAGTACTATCTTCCTGTGAATAATAGTCCTCTTTTCCTCCTCTGCCCTGATGAGTCACTGCTATGGTTTATGCCTTGCCCTGTCTCATAGGCAGCTGCACTTCTATTTTGGGAGAACTGTTATTTTGGGGGGATCCTTCTGGATGAAAGGCAGGAAAATTACCATCATTAAATAATAATCCTCTGGAGCCCCCAAATACTACATGTTTTAATGCTGTTTTATAATCTTGGGGATTATAGATGCTTTCTGCCCCTCTATAATAGCCTGAAACACGTGAGAATGTTGTGAAATAGGAAAGGGGAAAATGCTTGACAACACTGCATTTTTGAGCTAAAAATACTTAAAGCAGTCTTGCCTGAATTCCCCTGCAGATTAATTAGGATATCCTTTCAAAAATCTTTAAAAATGCCAGACAAAGAACAATGTGATGTTCTGTGCCCAAAGTCAAGTGTTAATGGGGCAAAGCATTATATTGGTTTCCCTTTATCCCTGCTCCTTGCTCCTGATGATGCTGTAGATCTGACCTACAGGTCAGGATGGCAGCTGGGAATAGAGTATTTAAGTTTGCAAGTAGAGAAGGAGTTTGCCTGGCCACGGCTAGTCACGAATTAGTCATCCCACAACACCTCTGATTAGCTTGGCCCATTTCAGTGAGCTCTGATACATTCATTTCTTCGAGAATTTGAAGTGGCAATGGTGGCTGTCCTCTGTGGGTAGCTGAAATAGTTCTTCCCAATGTGGTCATACCATACTTCTGTGATGGTGAGGGATGTTGTATGTCAGTCTCACGGTTTGCTGGTTGACTGAAAGAGAAATATCCAGCATATCTTGGAATACAGGCATTCGCTCTGGACCAAGAGGGAATGGCCTTAATCTGCACCAGGGGAGGTTTAGACTTGACATTAGGAACAAATCTCACTGAAAGGATTGTCAGGCATTGGAACAGGCTGCTCAGGGAGGTGGTAGAGTCCCCATCCCTGGATGTGTTTTAAAGCTGTGTAGGTGTGGTGCTTGGGGACATGGCTTAGTGGTGAACTAGGTAGAGCAGGGTAAATGGTTTGACTTGGTCATCTTAGAGGCCTTTTCCAACCTAAATGCTTCTATAATTCTCTGATATATTCTGGGGTGAAGGGTTTTTTTTTTTTTTAAATTCATGCCATTTGTAGGATAGATGAATGGAGATGTTGGTCACCATCCTGACTAAGCTGTTATATTGCTCACCTCATGGTACACGTTCAATATGAAATATGTGTGTGCTGCAGGAATTACAGTTCTCCTTGCAGGCGGGGGAAAGGAGCACCTCTGCTTCTGCTGAAATTCCTCATGTTGAAGGTAGGTTACAAGGCAGAAGTTGGAAGCGATCAGTTAAAACTGCATTTCCATAGTGCCCTTCATGCCAAGCCTCTCAAGGCACTTAAGGAAATACTGGAAGCTGTACAGCATGAAATAGCATTGGCACATTGCTCGAGAAAAACAAACCTTCTGCCTAGATTCAAAACCTGAAAATTTGCAAGACTGATTACTCAGCTTGCAACTCCAGGAAAGGGGTTTTAAAAAGGACTGAGTTAGAGCTGGGCAATTTGGGGCGTTCTTTAGTGGTGGGGATGACACTTCCATCAGTATTGATGATTTCCCTTACAGCTTTCTCTCTGTTTTGCCATCGCATCACCTTCTCCTCAAAACCTGGCCCATAGGACTGCATTTCTCTTTTCTGCAACAGCAGCACAGTGAACCTTCCTCAGCTCTTACTATTTTTCCCCTAGCTGCTTCTGCTAATGTGATTCTGATCTTGAAGATAGCAGGCCCAAGCTGAGTTCTCACTTGCCGCACAGTATCTCGCCTTGTGATATTTTGAGAATGCGTCTCTCCGTCTCCCCAGACTGTAAACAAGGGAAAATGGCTCTTTCTTTTGTAAAGCAATCTGACAATCCTGGCAGCCCCGTATTGTATGTGTATATTTACAGAAAAAGTGAACTGCTTGCAAACATTTCCAGTGAAACTCCTTGTGCGCTCGTGGTTCGGTGGTTCAAACTAATGGGACTTCTTGTGGGATGAGTAAAGGAGCTAATCTTTCCGTGATCAACCCTTCCAGCCTGAGGGGACGTCACTGAAGGCAGCGTGGATTTCTGATGTGAATGTAGAGAGAAAAATCGCAACTGGTAGGAGCTGCTCATAATAATCCTAGTACAGAAATCAATCAAAGTCTGGCAAAAAAAGTTAAACCAGTAAAGATTTCCTGATTTTACTGCTAAAATTTATTACAGTCTCATCTAGCGTGCTTTAGACAGTTTTATTTTCTTACAGGGATGTGGAGAGCAGTCAGGTTTGGGGATTTGATCTTTGGGATCATGAAGGCTCTGAAAGCAGCAAGCTAACTAGGAGTGAGCGGCTTCTCTTGGTGACGGGCTGCAGTGGATGTTGTCTCAGAACTGATTCCTCTTTTTTTAGTTTGCAAGGATGTCAATTTTCTCCCATGGACGTGGGGAACCTGATGTAAATCTTCTGGCAAGAAGTTGTCCTTCGCAGTTGCCTTTGTAAGAATAATCATCTTAGCATCTATAGCAACATTTGGAGAAGGGGATCTTCTTGCTTGGTTTGGGTTCTGGGCATCTTGTTTTCATCGCTGCTGGAGAGCAAGAGAGAAAATGACTGATTTGGGCTGTAGGTTGTCAGGAACAAAAAACCCCAAACATCTCTACAATGGGAAACAGATATTAAAGGGATGGCAAAAACCTAGGTATTGGTTGCTGTTAAATGTGAATGTGTTGGAGAGCTGCTGCACATTGAGAGACGATAGAAGGTGATCAAACCAGTGACCTACCACAAAGCCTCAGTGATCCTGGCATGAAGAAAGTGAAGTTACTCTGTTACTGGAAGTAATCAACTTCTTTCCTCAGCTGCAGATACAGTCGAGCCATCGCTCTGCGCAGCGCTAGAGCAGTCCCTAGGCAAAAGCCGGAGTTGCGTCACGTGCGGTGCCCTGCACCTTTCAACGAGCTAATCACTCTCAAAATAGCCATTTGACCTTCATCATCTTAAAGCCCTGTCATGAACCTCTTGATTGGCTGTGGAGTCACTTTCCATACGATGAAACACAGAATAATTAAATCATAAGGGTTTGGAGAAGTCTGATAGGAGTAGGGATTGATAAGCCTTCTTTTTTCTTCTTCTTTTTTTTTTTTCTTCTTTTAGCAGGGCAAAATGAAATTACAAAAATTCATGTGAAAGGATTTTGTGGAAGCCAAAAGTGTAAGTCTAAAGAAGCAGTACAAAGGGATTAGACCTTTAGGAAGATTACTGTCTATTAAACATGATGATCTGGATGCAGCTTTCAGCTCTCAAGGTCCAGAAATTGNTGCCTTGTGCAAGTCTTGGCAAGTATTCCTACACGTAAACCAGCTCAGAAGCAGACTGAAACGTTGTCTGGCAGTTCGCTTTTCTTTTTCATCAAGTCTGTTCCTTAGGGCTGCTGCTGCTGCTTTATGTTTTGATTCCATTCCTGGGGCTGTAGAGGACGAGGAGGAGATGGAGGCTTGGGAGGAAGCATGTCTTCTGAGAGCTACTTACCTTAGTATATGGGAGGAGAGGGGAAGCAGAGCTGGGAAATGGCTGGGTGGTTGGGTCCATGCTCTGCTGCATTGTCCATCATGATGCTGAGTTCACAGCTGCCGGTGTGATGTGCTTTTAAAGAGTTGCTCACCTGCCAGTTCAGGAGCAGTTCTTCCTCTGTTCCCTCAATAAAGCCACAAAACCCAGGAGATGTCTATGCTTTTCATTACGTACCCTTCAGCTCTCAGTGTTGCGTACCTGCGCTTTTACCTTCGATCGTCATTTGGAGAAGTTTACAAGCTGGGTTTGGTTGTGTGCAAAACGGACGCGCTGTTTGGAAGGAGGGATTTCTTCCTTTCCCTCTAGCTGCTGGCTGAACTGTAAGTTTATCACCGTTCCATATCCTCCAAGCAGAAAGGCCGTTCCCTTTGTCTGTGTGTTGGCTTTACAAGAGAGCATCACTTTTGTCCTTCTGTAGAAGCTGCTTTGCTTTGTCCTCAATGAGAGGTCTGGCAATTTGTGTTTCCTCTACATATAAAGCCGAAAAGGACAATAGCTCATTTTGTCTGTCTCGTGTGGGTTTTTTTTTCCAAAGGGAAAGGAAAAAAAGCAAATTACAATTATTTTTTTTTCAAGAAAAAAACCCCTCATTTTAATTATGTAGTAGTCTAACCTTTATGCTAATTGCCCCAGGCTTTTAATGAAGCAGTGTAAAATTAGTCCTGTGAGTCTTCATTAATCAAATATAGGAGCTGACGGTATAGTATTAAGATGCTCTGCTACCTCTGCTCCCCATGCAATGTTGACATTTGCTTATATTCAGAGTAGAAAGCAACTATATATATATATATATAATTTTTTTTGCTAGCTCATTAAAATAATTAGCTCTGTTTGGCTTTTTTTTTTCCTTCCTAAAATTTCTTTTCTTAAAAAATCCTTTTAATGAGGAAAGATGAAAAAAGACAGGATGGAAAAGTCGAAAGAATCAAATTAAGATAGAAAACCTGACTGCTGGAGGCTTCCTTTGAACGCAAGATTTATGTATGTTAATGGCAGCTGTTGGCAGGAACCTCTGCACAGACACCTTGTTTGTTCTTTGCAGAACTTAGAGCGTAAGCAAATCACTTCAGGGATCTATGTTGGTTTGGGGAGTTTCATTTTATTTTCCAAAGATGCTCATAGACTTTTTCTGCCTCCTCTCTCTCCCAAAACTTGGTGCTCGCATCGGTGATGTGCTAGTGCATGGAGATGCTCTTTTACTGCCTCCTCATCTAGGTAAATCAGTTCTGATGTCGTGTTTTGGTCATAAAGCCCCTGTGCAGGCTGCTAGCACAGAGTCTGTGCTCTGTTCACATTTTGCTTAAGCTGCCAGAGCAGGATTTAAGGGGCACGTTGGTCTCCTGGTAAGAAAACTTCTTGATTCAGGACCAAGAAGTGCTTAAAACCCCTCCTCTCATGTTAGAAGCAACCCCAAAGGCTCAGCCTTTACTGGAAGTACTCGAGGGTGTTTAGAAATGGCCAAACCCTGGAGCTCTCGACCAGAATCGCATCCACATCTGCACTCACCAGAGGGAGGAGTAGGAATCTGGTGTTACGGTTCCATCTCCACTTCAAAAGCGTTTCAGGCAATATTTTCTGGTCGGTCTGCTGCTTAAGTAGAAACTGCTGCCTGCTATAAAAACGTTTCTGGGAAAGATGGCAATAGAGTATGATTTTGTGTTGAAGATGCTGGGGTAGCAGCTTTCAGCTTCTATAGGGTAATTATCAAAGCCACAATTGGCCGACCAGAGCCAAGGAAGAACCAGGATAATGATCCTTTCTATGAAACTAAAGGCAATGTTCGGCCCCGTTGTGCTCGGCTCTGTATAAACATGCAGGAGACGGTTCCTCTCGGGAGGGTTGAACTGGCAACACTATTAATATGCCCTTTCAGTTGGTGAGATGATGGCTCTCATTTCAGAGTTCAGGGCTTAGTGGCAGGGTAGGCTAGAGATGATTATGCAGTTGTTGCCTGCGTGGCTGTGTGTGTGCTCACACACACGCATATTTGCAGCTGAAAAATGCTGGTGACCTGGTGGGGATATGGCTCTTGTCTGGGAATCAGGGAGCCTGCGCTCGGTTCCTGCATTTGCCATATGGTATTAGCAGGCCAGCCCTCCTCCTTCTTCCATTTTCTTCCCCCTTGTGCAGCCTCTTCCACAGGCAGAGAGTGGAGGTGAGGATATCCCTTTTTAAGCAAAAAGATTTTTGGCTATCAGTTGATGGATGGTTTTAAAATGAGCACTGTGATTCCCACTAAGCAGTGGGAGAGCGCTGCTATTAGGTCAGAAAGCAAGTCTGTTTTCCGTCTCCCTGGGAAATGCCTCCTCTTCTCTTCCTTCTCCCTATTTCTATCTGTGTTTGTGTTCAGATAAATAGTGTTTTGGTCCTGAGTGTGGTCCAGTCCCTTTCTCATTGCCAGGTTAACAGCTCTTCTGTCCCATTAAAGTCTTCCTCTTTCTCCCTTTCCAGAGGACTCCATAACATTTGTTTCGCCTTGTGTGTCTTCTAAAAAGCATTAAAGCAGGGAACCCAGTGATGCAGGAACTATGAAGGTGAGGGAGCAATTCTTAGCAGGAGAAAAAGCTTCATTTCCTATGTTGAAATCCTTACGAGCCTCAGTATCCCAAAATAACTGCTTACACAAAAGTTCTGATTTCTCCTCAGATTGTTTTGCCTCCCAGCTCTGTGCAACCTCGAGTTGAAAACTTTCTTCTTTCCCAACCAGTGTCATTCTCTTACCTTTCAGTCCTCCTGGAATCCGGTACTGCAAACACAAGTACTTCTGATGAAGCATAATCTTCGTTATTTGTGAAATTTAAAAAGAAAAAAAAAATAATCTAGAGAGTGTCACGTGCGGTGGTGCTTTTATTTCAAAACCCATGCAGTAGGCAGGCAAAATATATTCCCGGTTGGATCTCCCTCTGGGTGCAGTGCTAGAGAGCTGAAGGCAGTAGAAAACCCCCCAAAGAAAAGGGGTTTGTGTGTGTTCATCTCCCACATTCCATGCTTGAAAGCTTTTCCTTGTAGAGCGTGTGATTTACATAAGGAGCAGTCATCATTCTTCGCCGCTGATCGTTCCTTATGTATATGCAAAACCTCGCTGATGAGGAGTGTGGGATTATATTTCCGTTAATTACCATGTTCTTTCTGATCCTCTGGCCAGGCAGAGGAGATCTGCTGTGGGTTAGATCGCTGTCGAGCGAGAGGCTCTCACTCAGCCTTGAATTTCTAAGCGCTGGAATAAGCTGTCAGCGGCGACGTGCTGCGGCGGCGCGGGGTCGGGGGGCTCAGCTGATGGACAGATTGTGTGCAGCCCTCTGACGGGGGGACGGCTGCGGCGAGCCCTAATGGTTTGCTGCTCGTTGCCTTTGATTGACCCAACACTGCGAGAGATTAAAATTAAGCGGTGAATATATGCACGTTTACAATGAAACGGGCTCCTGGGTGTCGCGCACAAAGACGCGGAGAGGTAGATATGGATGGGGGGGAGTGGGATTTAAAGAGCTGAAGACAAAGCCTGCAGCAATAGGCCTGGTTTCTAATCCCATCGCTCATACTGAGTTGTTGTAAAATCCTTTGGCAGTACTTAATCTCTGAGCTTTAATTCCGTGTCTATAGGGTGGGAGTGCAGATGCTGTATCCATACTTCTGTGAAGTGCTTCAAGATCAATAGAAAGCAGTTCGAGGTATTATGGTGGTTAATGTAAATACTTGTTATATCACAGTATCTCCAGCATGTTTATTCCAGGGGATATATTTATCCATAAAATTCTGTTGTATTTATATACAGCTCCAAGCACCCTGGAAGTAGCTAGGTGTTGACAGAACAGCTGCAATCTTTTACTATGTTCAATAAATACAAATGGATATAAACAGTATCCATCTGCCAGGCTCAGTTAGATGGTTTAAACATAAAGCTATTTTGTTCCTGTAATTGTATTTAGATCTGAACTGATAGAGACTTGATTTTTTTTTTTTCTTTGCATAGTGATAAGCTACAAATTCCTTTGAATTGCTTTGACTCCTGATTTATTGCAATAAATTAAATAATAATCCATTTTGCCCTATTTCTCCCCTCCTCCACGAACAGAAAGATGAAAAAATACCTCCTGAGGCAACGAAGCGTAGCACTTACAGTAACCCACCCTTCCCGTGCTCGTAAGCATGCGGGCCTGTGACCTCTGTGTTTACAAGATATTTATTGCCGCTTGCACTTTCCAGTACTACAGAGTTATCACTTCAGAGCCTTGTAAAATTTGATTGTCTTTAATAAATATATTCAGCGTTATTGCTCAGCTTGGCGGTGAGCAAGTCTGATGATTTATCCTTGTTCTTTTCCTCACGTGCACAAACGCACCCATCTTTGTAACCAGCATATTTTCTTACCTACGTGTATTATTGCTCATGTCGGATTGGAGGCAATTTTGGACGCATCTCAATTAGATCATTTTTCTAATTAAATAAGTGCCTGTGGTTGTAATGTGAACGTGTCTCTGAATACTGAGTAAGTGGGATTCACTGCAGTGACTTTTCTGACTTGTGTGTGGTGTTTGCTTCGTAAAGCTCAGCTTCTGCTGCAGAGGCATCTCATTACCTTCCCCATGCTGACCTCTTGAGCTGATGTTAGCCAGATGTCCTCAGCTCCCTCCTTCACCACAAACTTCCTGCGTGACATCAGGGAAATCATTCGGTCTTGTCATATTAGTCCTCCATCTGTAGAACAGTTACCATAACCCTTGAGTACTTGGTGGAGCTTTTGTGAAGCTGATGTTCTGAACACATGTGGAACTGTGTCTGGTGGCAGAGGCATGATTGAAATCCTGTGGTTTTCTTTACCTCCTCCTCCTCCTCCTCACCAAGTACCTGAGCTTGAGGTGGGAGCGAAGCAGACATTGCCTTTCTTGGGACCGAGGTGGCTTTTGTTTTCTGTCTCTTTTTGTGTCTGAGTTTATATCCTTAAGGAAATTATTTGACAACGTAGAAACTCCTGTTTGTGCAGCTAAGAGGGTTTAGGCACCATCTCCTTGGCACTTTCTCTCATGGGTCTCTTCCTTGCCAAAGCAAAGTCTTCTCCACTACCCAGCTGCTGCCAAAATTGTATGAGAAAAAGGAATGTCCAAATGGCTGCAGGCGAGGTGTGTAGTGACGCTTCTGGTCCCTTATTTTTCAGCTTTATTTTATGGGGAATATCTTCCTGAGTGTCCAAAGTCATGAGATTGAGCTATTCGGAGTGTTGCTACTCATGGAAGCCTCGTTGGTGGGGATGGGGCATTTATGGGTACCCTGTAAACTGCTGAACTCTGCGGGTTAATGTATCCTCTTGGACTTTAAGGAAGTTGTAAATGACTGTGAAATCTCATGGGGGGGCTAAATATTTTTCACTCCACATATATAAAGAGGAGAAGGGCTTTTCTAATTGTCAGAACTGCGAAAAGATGGAAAATCTTGGTTAAGTGCAGGGGAAGAGATTTGTGTCTCTTCTTTCATTTCCACCTTTCAAGTGTTTGTCTTGTAAAGATCAAAGGCTTCATCACATTGCATCATGCTCTTGATTAATTATTGTTAAACCAAATTAGTTCATCTAGGCCAGTCCATGCCCATGGTGTAATTTATTTGCTGTCCAGCTCATGATGTGTTCAGCCACTGGTCCATAAACAGAAGTCACTCAGTACCAGGCCCTTCTGGTGATTCTCATTGTATCAGAGGCACGAATCAGCCTCTGAGATATATGGGAACCACATCTGTCGGCAGAGCAACTTGACATTAAACTTATTTTCCTACCCAACGAGGTTAATCACTCTTGCATTTTATCAAATTTACATGAGTTGTTAGAAGTCAGGTGGCACTGGTTGGCAGGAAAAAATAGCTTGGGGTAGTGTCACTAAATAATGAATATTGGTATTGCTGGAGCAGAAGTCCAAGGGACTGTGCTGTCACTAGGGGTGTTTTTTCTCGTTTGCCAGAGTTTAAGATTCAAATTTCATTGCTGGGTCAATTCAGCTGTTGCCTGCTTTGAAAAAAATAATCTTTCTCCTCAAAGGCACTGGAGTAACTAAGAATAGGAGACACCTTCTGTGTGATGGTGCAGCGCAACCTCCGTCAAAACCTGCCTTTCATGGACAGCTTTGATTCTAAGTCTTTCCTTCAAACCATCTCCAAGGATTTCAATATAGATCTGACAAATGTGTAATCGAAGACCACTGCTAATATTTTCAAATGTGCCCAGGTTACACTTTTCTCTGTAGAGCCTGGCCCTTAATAATCAGAATTCCACGGACTTTCTGACACACTTGAATGTGAAAATTTCAGAAGCACATTAGAAAATAGATTATAGGCCCTCTGAAATGCTTTCTCCTAGTGACTGACCACCTCTTACTGGCTTTCTCTAAAACTTGTTATTCTTTTAGAACGTACAGATCCATCTGTTTCTTTGAAAGCAAGTGTTTGCCATTGTTTTTCAGGGAATTATTGCTACTGGCAGCATCATTTTAGAATAGGAAACCTTCCACAAGGATAAGAGGGGGTGTAGAAGATTAACCAGTATCAATTTCAGCAAAATATCAAAACCGGAGATTGAAGGAAACAAGCACATTTTGTAAAATTCATGCTTGTAGGCCAGGATATAAAAATTCAGTGCTTCTGAAACCTCAGTCTGCATCAGATCTTTTCCTGATGACAGCAGGAGGTTTGCACAGAGATCATGGCCTTTATGTAGTAACTACGTTCTTATTATTTATTCAGAGAGATACTGTCACATTCGACGGGAAAATTTGCTCCTTGTTTGACCAACACCAGTTCTAACCTTTCTCTTTTTTTTTCCTCCTGTCCATTTACTGCGTCTCCTACTCTGGTTGGATTTCACTTTGCTTTCTGTGTTAGAACTCCTGTCTGCTGCTGCTTCCCTATCCATCTATCTGTCCCTGGGACGATATATGTCCCAAATCCTTTCCCATTTTGTTTGCAAAATGAACTAATTCCATTTAGTCCCGGAGGACACCTTTGTCTCTGCCTTAGAGGCAAATATCTTAATGCAGCATCAAAAAAACCTAAGTCAGATACTTCTTAAGCGGCTCCATGGATGCTCTGGCGTTCAGAGCTGTGTGGCACCTCTGCAGTGTCCCCAGGGACGATGAGTGGTTAGAGCTTCCTCTCAAGCATACACCTCATCTTCAGCTGCTCTAAAGCTTTTCGCATCTTTACTTTTCACAGGCTGCATCTGATTATTAGAAAAGGTCTGGTTTCTTTAAAGGCATGAAGGGAAGAGGAAGAGTAGATGGAGCTCAGGGACACGAAGCCAGATGTTAATACGAAGATGTGAAGGCTAGAGACAAAGCCAAGCTGTCATGTTCTGGACTGTGCTGATCAATCTTGAGCTGAAAGTAAATATTTGAGTATACACGAAACTGCACTCTTGTGCTAGACAGTCTGTTGTGGCAGTTAGTTAAGCAGTGAGCAGTGAGTCCTTCCTAACCCCTTACCTGAATTGTGCGGGGAGATTTTAGTGCCCGCACACAGAAACGTAGCATAAGAGCAGTGAGGGATATCTGAGAGCCGCCGTCTGCAGAGCTGCACCGTGCTTCAGCTCTGAGAGCTGGGGAGGGATGGGGAGTGTGGAGAAGGTGCAGATACGTTGCCTTTGTTTGTTTGTCTGCAGCTATACAGAGCCTTTTCTTACACTTGAGACTGAAACCTGTTTAGGTGGCACTGACCTTATTGAATAAACATTGATTCAGGAGAAAAATGTCCCACTTAGATTTCTCCATCTGACAATGAACATACTGTGACCTCCTTCGAGGAGGCAAAGTGAGAATTTGTGATTCTTTCTCACTTCCAGTCTAAGCTCTACTATTAAGCATCTATTTCCAGTGCTCCTACCCCTCTCCCCCTTTCCCTTGCCCAAGCCTGCTGCCTGGCTTTCATCTTGTCCTCCTTTTCCCTGTCAGAGAATATTTGTTTTTAGAATCTTTAAGACTGGCAGCACTAGAAAATTAAGTCGTCATTTTGTCTGCACGCCTGCCACTGTGTCCGCAGACACAGGGCAAGCTCCCTGACAGGGACTTCAGCCTGTGTCTCAGAGGATCTTCCTGCTGTAGGTGTGAGAGGTAATTCACATTCAATGCCCGTCTCTCCCCGTTCTCTTGAGCTGCCAATTATACAGCCTTGTGTCAAGTTAGATCTGGGGGTATGTATATAAGGACCACAATTAGCTGGCGCTGGGCTCAGAAACGCTGCGGGTACTGACAGTCAAACCTGCCAGTGAGACGAAGCAAGTGGGGAAGGACAAAACAATCTGGATGCAATTAGACTCCTTCCCGCCTTCTCCCACAACCCCTTTCAAACACAGAACCGTGCGTCTTTCTTCAAGGCCAAAAAAGTTTGGGCTCTGTCTCCCATCCTCTCCCCACCTTCTGCTCCTTTCTGTGTGTCTGCACTTGTGCTTTCCAGCAGGGAAGAAGAAATGTTCAGTCCCACAGGGAATCATTCCAGCAGCGTCTCTGGCTCAGTACAGCTGGAGGTGGTGGATCTCTCAAGGGAAATTTCTTCTCATGAGGTTTATGGCTCAGCTCTGCACATTTCAGGCAGGCTGCTTCCATGCAGAAAAGCAGGTGGAAGTCGAGGCAGGTGTTGGAAATGCACCTCCTGAAAACTTTTGCATGCACCCCCACTGATTAAAATATAGCCTACTTCTTTTTCCTGCTTCCCTCACAAAAGGTATGTTGAGTTGAGCTGAGCTCATCTGTCTAGAGGAAAGGGAGGTAGGGTAGTGGAGACTAGATTCTCTTTCTGTCTGTCTTTTGATCCTCCTGTGTAAGCTGAAGGGTTTAGAAATTATTAAAAGCTTCATGCAGTGTGAATGCTTTCAGAGGAGACTGAACCTGCAGAATGAAGTTCCAGTTGTATGGTTTTCTCAAAAGCTCAGGGCTGGGATATTAAATATGATCACGCTTATCAACACGGTCAAAAGGGCAAGATGAGTGTGGAAGTGAGTTGACTTTGGCAGATTTTCAAAGCCTTGTTTTAAACCTACTCTTACCAGCTTTTTAGGAGATGTTGAAATGAAACCGAAGGATATAATGCTGATTGAAACAGGCTTTCCATGATGCAGGGTTTATAGACACAACAAGCTTCCCTGCTCTGTAAGTGTCCAGAAAAATAGCGAATACCTGGCATGATGGTATAGTTTATTTAATCCCTCTCATTAAGAAAATGTTATCCTTTTCCTTTAATCTTTCTGATAGGCAGCAATCACCTGTCACTCCTTTTTAGCCTATCCCACACATTAAATCAATGCTTCAACTTTGACAGGGAGTAATAACAAGAAAAACTTTTAAATTGTATGTGTGGTTTCTGAAGTGCTTAAGAGACTCACAGCTAACTCTGCCACTGTGTATATAACAGTAATTGTGCATACATGGGAACCTAAAGACTGATACTAGGAAAGCCTGTAGTCAGAAATCGTGCTTTTGATGAAGGATCCACTCTAAATTGATCAGTCACTTTTTTTTGTCTAGTAGGATAAATTGATGTCAAGCTGGGGATGAAACTCCTTTCATGAGGAGTGCCGTCTTTTATCCTGCTCTCCAAGCATTACTGCCCCTCCACTCACAAGGTATCACTGGTTCTGTTTCTGTAGCAAGTATAAACCCCCAGCAACATTTCAAACTGCAGGAGGAAGCTCTTTCATCAGTCAGCTTCCTCGCTTGAGTAGAGATTGCAGCCGGTAGAAAATAATCAGCCATTATCTGCTTTAAATGTTGCTTTGCTACATCCTGCAGCCCTGTAGAACGAGGCGACGTCTCGAGAATCTGCTTGTGCTGCCAATGTTTGCTCTAAACAGTAGGGAGAAAACAGTCTCTTCGTTTCGAAGCAGCATCAAAAGAGCTGTCGTGTGTGTAATGCCCTGTCTTCCAGCCTGCAGTCTCTGAACGTGAGTTTCACTTTATCATAATACAGTAAATCATCTGAGAAACATGCACTTGGGGCTGAACAAGATTGTTTTTGTTAGTATCTGATTGCCTTTTTCAACAATCCCTTCTCAGGCGTAGCTCCTATTAAAGCCATGGCTCTCTGCGAACGCTGTGGTTTCTGGAGCTATCATGTGTTGGGTAGGGAGAAGCTGCCTTGGTTTGTATCTCACGTCCATTCAGAATCAGCTCTGACCGTCTTCTTCACGGTAGTATTAAAGCTGTCAGCCTTCACCAACAGAAACAGAGACCCAGCGCTGAGTTCTGTGGGTGTTCTCACTTAGGAGCATGTCATGACATGGAGTACAAGTCTGTAGTACTTGCTGCAAGGTTCCTGGGCAGATTTTTAAAACTCTGTAGTGTCATTTTCCCCTCTGTAAATGAAGAATGAAAGTATCTCCATGACATCAATTCCTGTAGGCTGGAAGATAAATTTGGGACATGGAGCAAGCTGTGCAATAGGGATGACCAATTTTCTGGCTCTACAGACTGCAGTGTCCATACACACACTGTGTGTTGTGGAGACCCTCAGGAGCAGTCCATGAGGATGAGGTGCCCGTGGTTCCTCAGGGAGGGCTGGGGCAGACCAGGGCTGCCTCAGCAATTTCTGCTGGCCCATGGCCCCTGCTCCTGATTTGGATTGTTTGACAGCTCCCATGCCAACATTCGCCCCTGGCTGGCCCATTTCAGGCATGAAGGTTTGCTGGTCACCTGATGTTCACATCACAGGCTGTGGCTGCTTCTGGTCTTGCGAAATGGGACTGATGATGTATTTCAGAAGGACTGTCTTGTTCTAGAAGTTAGGAGAGTCCCAGGTATCTCTTCTTATACTGAAGCACATCCTACTTAGATGACAGCGAACCACTAGAATTCAGTGGTTTCTAGTACTTTTTCTTCTTTATCTTTTCTTTTATCTTTATTCCCCACCCCCATTTATTAACCCTGTCTGCTTTTCAGTATTTTAGAAAGACAAGGTGAATGACAGAGACCTTTGCTGAAGCTTGAAGAGGCTAAACCAAAATGATCCTAATCAGGAGGTGTGAAGTTATGCTAGTTAGCTGAAGATTTTCATGTTTTCTCTAAGGTCTTCTCTGTTTCAACAGTTTTCTTCACTGAGACCCAGGAGTTAGATTAACCATCATCATAGCTTCTCCCAATTAGAGATTGGGGAGCAAAGAACTACAGTAAACTGGTGTTTGTAATTGTGCGGTGAGCAATTACCCCTTGGGACATTGAGACTAAAGTGGGAGGAAGGGCACAGCGGAGAGAGGCATGCTGCTAAAAATGTCACTTTAATTGGGCTGCCTGACACAGAAGGATTTTGACATTCAAGAGGTTAGACCATCTGTTGTATAGCAGGGCGTTGCTTTCGAGATGTTTAACTTTTTCTTTTTAAGAGTACACTGAAGAAACGTTACTGATTCCCATGCCACGAAGCTGTTAGACATGGAAAGCCTGGTGAAAACACTTGAGTCGAGGCTCTTGAAAGCAGCAAAGTGGTCTCGAGCAGTTTAACCGCTGCTTAGAGTGTGCAGTTAGCTATGGCATGTTCTCCTTCTCCTACCCCCAACTCAGCTGAGTTTCTGTGGCAAACTATCTTAACACTATACAGAAAGACACATGCACTTTTATGCGCATTATTTTTGTGTACAGTACATTTTGAATGTGTATGTTTTGCATATATATGTGTGTAAATATAAATATTGATGAAATAGCAATACAAATGTGGAGCTATGATATTGGCGAAGTGTTGCAAAGTGGATTAGACTATAGGAGTCGGGCTCTCTAAGTCCAGACTAAAAATAGAGTATCAATGAACTGAATTCTTCTCTGTACCTGGGAGAAGTCCCATGAGCTACAGGAGGAGCTGTTTTCCTTCTTTGAAAGTCCTGACAATGTGTGCTACATCGTGTTTTCTCATCAGACAGTCTGACTTGGTTTCCAAAATTATGCAATTAAGGCAGAAACAAGCTCATACTTTGATTTTTGTATTCTTTGTTACGATTTTATGAACATTTTATGTGCTTTAATTTTTTTTTTTAATGAGTCGGAGTTACAGTGAAGCAATATGCATGCACACGTAATTCTTTAATTTTTTTTGTAATTCAGGAAGGCTGCAATAGCAGCAGTTATTGATGATAGTAGATATTCAGCATTCATGTTTTTTTTCCTGCGTTTTTCAACAAACTGGGGGGCTTGTCTTTAGGAGGTGTAGTGAGGCATCAGAGAGAGGAGGAGCTTTCTGGAAGAAGAAGAATTTAAGCAGCCCAGTCACTGGAATGTGCAGGGTCTGAGTTAATCGCTGTGTGTTAGGTGTAAAAAGCTATTTAGTGTCACTTTGAACAGCATATTCATGTTGGTCAGGATTGTGTTGGTCCTGTCCATAACCTCCCCTTTCACTTCTTGCAGTTACCCCGTGTAACTTCTGTGTGATTTACTGTAGCAGGACCCCTGTCTTTGATAGGATTTCCCGGGACTATCACAATATGCTTTGTAACGGAGACAGTTCTTTGTGGTGGCCTCAAGTTTGGTAGCTGAAGGATTCTTAGGGTTGCAAATACTTAGAAGACTAAACCTTTGTATGGTATTGACCTTCAGAGATCCTTTCCCACTCAAGTGATTCTATGATTCTATGACTGTAGGATTCCCTGACTTAGAAAAGTCATTTTTGCATCTGGAACTTCGAGGTGAAATTCTCCTGTTGTGTCTATTTTGCGATTCTCCTCCACGCTGACAACAGGATGCTTTCTTGCAGTGTTCTTTGTTGCTGCTTTAAAAAAAGATGTTCAAGGAAGAGGAGAGCAATCATATTTAATAATGCAATTACAATCAGGGGAAGATGTTTATCCTGTAAGATTCCAACTGCTGGCAAAGCCCTAGGGCATTCTGGGAAATGAGATGCAAATCTCCAGGATTACCTCTTCCTAAAAATACCAGAATCAAACAACAACAACAATCATTGCTCCGAGCAGTGTATTAAATGACTAGTCCCTTATTGCCAGGCAAGAAGCTTTGGTTTCTTTAGCCAAAGAATGGGTCCAAACTGAAGATAACGCTGCGGGACAGGCCAGGGTTGGTGATGGGAGATGCGTTTGTAAGCGTGTTAAAGATAGCCCCTCCCTGCTCCCCTCTTTGTGTTGCAAAACCGTGGTTTAAAAGTCTTTGGTAACCACAGATGAAACCTTAACAGGTAAAATCTTCAAAAAGAAAAGAAACGGCATCTCAATTTTCTCTGCAATCTAAAGGCCCTTGGTTTAGCCGATGTCACTTTGTAAATGAAGACGCACCTCGGTCATGCTTTGTGACTAAATTCATTTGCAGAGGCTTAACTCATTGGCCATGAAAAGTATTATTCACGGAGTGAAAATGTTGAAGACACTTCATTTTTGCTACAGTAGCAGCAATGCACACACTCTAGCTACTTCCTTAAAAAAAAAACAACCCAGACCTGAGACTTCACTGCTTAACTCATCTTGTCTAACATTTGTGTACCCTGTTTCGTTATATTTGCTGGTTGCCAAGCAGCGTTAAACCTAATGTCAGTTCTAGGATGACATCAGCCTTATTCTTTTGAGATCAAATATTAAAACAGGACCATTTCAAGATCTAGTCTGAATCTAACTTCAGTAAAACATTAGTTGTGAAAACCTGGATGTTGGCTCTCCGGATCTGAGGCTTCATTGGATATGAACTACATTACAGATCTGCGTAGCTAAGTGCATGAACCTGGGCCAAAACGCGTCGTTCAGTCAAGTAGATAAAACATAAATCATTTCATATGATAATGAGTAGAGCTTAACTTGTATCTATCCAAACTGAATTTACACATTTGAATCCACTTGCAATGGAAACAATGGAGTCAAGCACACATATTCCTCTACGAGCTAATTAACGAGAGCAGGAGCAATTTACTTTCAGTTTTATATTCTGGGATTTAAGTAGATTAAATATTATTTGAAAAGAAAGATGTATTTAAATAAAAATAATGTAGAGGTGTCCTACTGGTATTCTTGTACATTCTCATACTCATTTGCCAAGATTTCTGGGAGATTCAGAAGACTGAGCTGCTTATTTTTCATAGACTCCTTTTTGGGGGCAATCGATCTTATTTTACTTGTCCGTTCCCTACAAGGAGTTGTACTTCGCAAGTCTGCTGAGCTCTTTTATCACAGGGGGAGAACACAAGGTTGGTTTCTCTCATGTGTCATTCATTGGCTTTGTTCGCTTTCATTTGCTTCATCGCACGGTGTCTGGGGAAGGCAGCTTACCATTTACTGCTCAGGTACAGATTTGTGTCAAACCCTCTGTTTTCATTCCTCTGGGGAGTCTGGGATTACAGCAGCCAAGTGTTCACCGTTGTGTAGACATGTGACTGTCTCGTCACTCACCTGATGAATTGTGCTTGCTTGGCTTTCCCCACCCCCTAAAAAAAGCTGCTGTCTCCGGGGGTTACTGAGACGATAGCGATTAGAGAGCACGAGCACGTAAAGCCACTTACGACACTCTGTTGCTCTAGTAACATGCTCTCTCAGACATCTTTGTGTAATCAGATGCTCTTGTTGTTTCCTTATTGTCAAAAATCCTGCAAGTCAAGGTGGCTGATTGAAGGTCTCTGACTCCCAGAAGGTAATACTGTGGGATTACTTCATAGATTGCTTCTACTAGTTGGATGACCTCCATGAGAACCGTGTCCCATTTCGGGAGACAATGTACATGTGACTGAAAGAAGTGGGAGTTAAAATGAATGATGGACAGGAGAAACAGCAGAAGCGGGTAAATATTATGGCAGGACTTATTAGCATCTATCAAATTCTACAAAATATATTGCTGTAGTATGTGTATGTATTTGTGTGGGTGACAGTTTTCGGGGTAGGAGAGTATTGAACGGTGCTGCTGCTTGGAGCAAGACAGAGCAATATGAGCTGCAATGGGAAAAGAGATGAGGAAGTGCAGTGGAAAATGAAGTGATAAGAGACTAAGACAATAAGAGACAAAAAGCCCTAAGAAGTTAAGATATCTCTGTCTGCAAGTGGCTGTGCAATGGCTGGTGCCTCCTGACTGAGGTAACAAAAGCATCCTGGTGAGACTTTTCTTCTCAACTCCAAGGATCCTTCCTGTCCCATTCATCTGAACTGTCCTAAGGCAGGAAGGGAAGCTTCATTTTTGGGCTGCCTTGCCCAGCCATTTTTACATGTACACCCAACCGTGTCCCATCTCTCATTCGTTATTCCACAGAATGTTTTAGCACTGGTGCATCGACCCTTCAGAAGTGTCTACAGGTTTTCCATCAGTTAGTTATGTGCCAGAGAGACCCCTCAGACCTGAGAATAAGGCCGCTGGTTTGTACTTCAGCCTCTTTGGTTCAGCTCTGCCTGTGGGCAAAATTTGGTCTTGGAATTAACAACCTTTGCTTTTAAGCACTTGCTCCTGGTATACAGGGAGGAAAACTCCAGAACTTTAACTTTAAATACACCATCCTGCAGCGTGCGCTCACTCAGACTTACTTTGCTGTGGGATGGATGGCGCTGGAAGCGAGCAGAGGGGACCCAAGTGTTTCCCTGCCACGCTCCCACCGAACCTGGTGCTGCAGGCGTGAAGAAGCACTGACAAGGCAGCGAGGTTGAAACTGCCTGTTCCAGGAGCCCTTTCCCAGCCCTGGAGATATCAGAATCTGAGCAGAGTGTAAATATTTCCCCTGGACTGTGCTGCTCACAGGCTTGTCATGAGTTGCTTTTCCAACTGTACCAGGATTAAAGAATGAGGACAGAATGAGGAGAAGAAAGCTTGCATAAATATTTTTTGATGCTTGGTTTAAACATGCAGAAGGAGTCAATCTTGTCAATATTCCCAGAGAGATCTTTGTATGGCTGAGGCTTAGCGAAGAGCTTTCCTTGCTGCATGGCGCTGACTTTAATCTACAGTGGTTTGTGTATTAAAAAGAGAAGATTCAGAGGTAAATAGCAGGTGATCATTCCGTTTTACACAGGATGGATCTGGGCCAAGACTAATCTTATTTTTTACCACTAGCATGATCAAAGAGGGAATGAAAAAACCCTCAACTATTCTCTGGCCAGTCAAACGGGCTGTGTGCTTGCTTACTCCTAGTGTCAAAAGTCAGCATCTGTGCTGCCAAGTTCAGAGTCACCAAGTGGCTTTTGTTACGGGAGCCAGCAGTGCAAAGTTGCTCAATTGGAGTTCCTGAGTAGGTGAATTGGGTGACTTGATGGCTTTGAACTGGGTGGGGATAGGGAATTTAAATCTTGATTGCTGTGATACACTGTAGGAAGGACAAGGCAGCTGTGCTTTTCAGTGTTGCTGCTTGGCTGCTTTTGGAACTGAGTAGAAACGATCCTGAGTGTTGTGTTACTAAAAGAAAAGGTGGGAGAGAGGAATCCCACCAACTGAGCGATGTTTTATTAGCTGCTAGCAGTGGGCATAGGATCTATATTACATAGCTAAGGTGCTCCAGTTCCATCTAGGAGAAGGTTACGTGTGCTTGCATGGTTAGTAAGCTGAGATTAATTTATTCTGTGGCTTTGGCAGGCTCTGGTAAACTGAATTAGTTATAGGGAATTATGGGGGAGCGTATCAGATGCCAAGCTTACTTTGGTCTGACGAGACAAAGAGATTCAGAGTTGTTTAAAGCCCTACTCACTTTGTTTGGTATTTGGACTCTCATTCCAGTTTCTTTATCAGTGGGAACACAGTTCTCCCCTCTGTGTGTATATAGGCAGTGGGAGGGTTTCTTCATTCATACAAGGACAGGGAGCTGCAGCCATCCGCTAGCTTTTAGCTGACTTTGCCATCCTCATCAGAAGGGGGTCGAGGACTAGCTGTGCCGATAGCCGGTTTCTGAGTCACAGCAATATGCAAAAAGGGACATTGTTGATGTATTGACCTTTGGATAATTATCTTGATTTGTTGGCGTGTGACTTATTAGTCAAGGAATTGCTGTTGTTTAAACCAAACTGATGAATAACGCAAATGAAGGGCAGTTCAGTTCTTCTCCTTTGTCAGAGCAAGGGCGCAAGCCCAGCTTGAAAGGCAAAACCTGTTACAGTGGCTGTTGTGAACTGAAAAAAAAACAAAAAAAAGGAGTAGTCTAATTAGGTATTGACCAAGAAAAGTACTGGGGCTGTTCTGCAGTCTGACATGTGCATGTGGCACTAAACAACTACGTGTAAATCCAAGCTACAGAATTTGGGTGTAGATACCAGTTTTTTCTAGGCTGGGTTTGTCATCACCTTGAGTTTTTCTCTGACTCATTCGAACCAAAACCACATGCAAATGCCTGTGACTTCCACACTTTTGCTGTTAACTTATTATGTAAAGGGTTTACCCTGCTCCAGAGCAAGCTAATTTTTATTATTCGTAGTCAAACCAGCTTGGAGTTGTCAGATGTATGGGGACACAATGACACTGTCATATTTGGTTCCTGCCCAGATTCTCTCCCTCGTATTCTTTGTTACAGTTGCACAAATACTTTCCCATTAAAGGAATTCTTGCCTGATCAGCATTAAGAGCCAGGAACAAATGAAATCCAGCCTCTTCCATTAAATAGGCTTGTGGGTTATGGTGGAGAGAAAAAAAATCCCATCTGCTATTCTACTGGGGGAAAAAACGAAGCCTACTATTCCAGTGGAGGTTCTATGGGTGTGTCCTAAACCTGAGAATCAGCCGTAGAGCCCAGATCTTTGTAGGTGATCCATTTATTTATCTCTGTGTTGATCCTTGCAACTTCTGCATAGTAGCCCAGTCCTGAAATTTTGGGCAGATACTTCAACCTGCTGCATTCTCAGTGTAGCACATAGGCATCCTGGGTGAGAGAAGCAGCAGTTAGAACTGCTTTCTGCAAATCCATGTACGAGTGGTCCTCAGCAAAGCGAAGATGCTGTGGCACTTTTCCATGTGCTGCTTTGCTCTTGAAATGCTAATCCTCCCCTGGAAGTCCCAGGGCTTGATTTTGCTTTTATTTCTCAGAGTATAATTTGGAACCAACTCCTCTAGTGGTAGATGGTATCAAACAGGTGTCACAGAGGAAAGAATTTAGCCCTAAGCTAATAGAGAATTTGTCCTCCTGCGTGTTCTTGGACTCCACTTGTGAAAAGTGCAGAGCAGTTTGGGATAATATCCACTTCCATTATTTAGCTGCATAAAATACCTTGAAGGCAAATAGCGCATCTATAAATTAAGCTTCTGAAGTGTTGGTCGGGTTACTCGGGGGTTTTTTGACAGTGAGATTATTGACGGTGTAAAGTGATAGTTCTGCTCTTGAAAAGCTCATTCTCCTAACACAAATCACAGCGCTGCCAGGATTTATTGAACTGTCTGATGGAGAGGTACCGTACAAGCTACTATTAGTCCATTTCGTCAGCTTTGCCATCAGGAGGCTTTAAATAATTGTATTTGAAAGAAATGTCAGAGTGACAGAACTGGATGTAGAAGGCCATAGATATTCCCTCTCTGCTCCATCCCGCCCCTGTTCTTTCTCTCTTGGTCTCACTTGCTCTCTCTTTTGATTATTTGATCATCTCAGAGGGAGAGGGTTTCCCCAGCTGCGTAATCGAAAGGTTTCAAGACATTGTGTCTGCTGCTTTAGGCAAAGTCAGTTGTGCTGCAGAAATGGGAAGCTTACCAGCTTCACGCAGTCCTGCAGATTTGTTTAGACAGCCAAGGATGCTTCTGCCAGGGTTGGGGCTGCCACGGAGCGTTGAAGTAGCAACTAAGAACTGAGCAAAATGGTGCCACAGCAGTGGCACTGTGAGGCTTGGCAGACACCAAGGAACTGAGGTGCAAGCCCCTGGAAGGTTGTGGGGAAGGCAGAGGCTGCTCACCAGTCCCTCTTTAAATTGGCTTGCTGTGAAGTCTCCATATGAGAGGAAAGGCAACTGGTGTGCATGGAAACCTGAAGCTGGAGGTGCCATGCTCTTGAAAACCAAGGGCAGTAAGTTCATGGAATCGTGATACATTTTCAGTTGGAGCTGACCTATGGAGGTCATTTGGTCCCATGAGCAGGGCTAGCTCAGCAGGTCGCTCACAGCCTTGTCTGGCCAAGACCCCAAAATCTCCAGGGATAAGGATTCACCAATGCCTGAGCCAAGGGTCTCTGCCTTGATCCATCTGAAGAGAACGTAGGTGTCCTTGTTCTCACCAGGTTTATACCACTCCAGGCGTGTTACCCACAACATGTTCACGTGGTTCCATGCTGTGCTGACTCTGCCCGGCAGGACTTTCTGGCTGCGAGTGCTCATCTTGGTTGTTGCCGTTCAACGTTACTGGAGAGAGGTAAAGGAGCAGCTACAGCTCCTGCTGGGAGGTGCCTTGGGCCTGTCTGACAGTGGTTCTGGCTGAGCTGCTTTGCTTCAGCTGGCTTTTGGTTGTGTGCAGGAGAAGTTGAGGTTAATGGTGCTGGATAAAAATAATACTGGCTTTTAGTGTGACCTAAGTGACAGCAGGGTCAGAAGGGATTTATCCTCAGTCTTTCTTTGTCCTTCACGACATTGGCATGGTACTGACCTGTCCTATTAACAGAGCAGCGGGGCTGAACTGGCCACAGCAGCGAAGATCCAGCTTCACTCCAAAGTTGATTGCATTAAATGCATTTAAATTCAAAGGCAATAATTGATCCTCAAGGACGTGAAAGTGGGCTTTGAAGATAATTTTTATGGCATTCTGCTGCCCACTTAGAAAATTATGACACCAAAACTAGTTTAGGATTCCTAGATTTCCTTATAGCGTGTTTGTGTTAGCTTGTCCCTCTCTCTGGAGACAAAAAAGGGTGGCTGCCAAATAGTTCTTTTCCTACTGCGATTTTGAAAGTGCTTCTGAACCCTTTTATTTAATAATCTCAAGGTAAGCAAGGTTCACGACTTATTGCAGGTGAAGGAACCTGGTTTCTTGAGGCTAAGAGCAAGGCATGTTATCCTGCATGTTTGGAGAAAGCACGAAGTGCTCTCTCTCTGACAAAGAATTATACTGAATTCATACAGAGGCTACTGAAGTCAGGAGAGAATACCTCCTACAGTATTTGCAACACCATTGCCTATCAGCTCGCTTTTCTTAGAGCAGGAATGATCACCCTCAGGGTTTACATGTGACTGTGTTTGGGGTAAAGCGTCTCAATTTATTATGGCCAGTCAGAAAAGAGTGAGGTACCTTATTGCTGGTGAAATAATTTTAAGAATGAATTGGACCCACAATTCTAATAAACCAGGCTTGTAGCTTTTAGTAGAGATAAAACCTTTTGAGTTACGCTGATTTTTAAAATAAAAGTCTGTAGAAAATGAGAATCATTATCTTATTTTGACAAGCTTTTTTTATAAAGGTGAGGTGCAACTGCCTGCTCCGCTTCATAGGCTGGTTCACATGTCCTATGATGTTAAGAATTTGTGTCATTCTGCCAGATTCTTGAAGAAAGCTGCCCTTTGAAATAGCAAATGGAAAAGAAAACCAAGGTGTAACATACCTCAGCCCTCTCCAGGGTGTTGTGAAGAAATTCCTCTTTCTTTTCATTTTCCTTCTTTCAATGAAATTGGCCCTTCAGAGGAGGTGGTTTCTTGGAGGGATGGCTGGCTCTGGAGGGTGCTCAGCCCTAGTTTTTGCTGTAAAAATTGGGGAAATCTGTTTTGTTCTTGTCTTTGGGTCCTCTTGGTTAGATGTAGCTTTAAAGAAGAGATTTCTGGTCCCAAATGCAGAAAAATCCTTTTCAGTCACTTCAGTCCCACTCTTTCATACCCAGTCTCGGTCTGAATTGCAAACTGATTTCAATTCCAAAACAGATCTGATAAGATTTTTGACTCTGAAGTGTTTCTCCCATAGCTTCCTTATTGTCTCAGCAAGCCCTGAACAATAACGAGCCTGTAAACACACGATTTGTAAGCCTATTACAAGCTTCCCAGTATTATAATACGATTAGTCAGCACTGACTCATTTGTTTCATAAAAGCAAACGGAGGGGATTCAGGGATTTGTTTATTTGGATGTACCAATTTGTTGCACAGTCTAACTTACTTGTTACAGAAATCGCAGTTCCTGCTCATTAGCTGCCTTCCCTTTTGCTGGGAGGCTGCATGCTACATTGGCAAAATCCTCGCTTTCCACCAGCCTTATCCAGCTCGCCTTTGCAAAGGAAATAATGTTAAATGGAGCTTTTTATTTAATACAAACCTTTTTCCCCCATAACTCCGGAGAGTTAAATGCAGCACAGAATGTAAACGCTGAACTAGTCTCCATAGGATGTCCGTGGAGCTTCCATCTTGAGGTAATTATATCCAGATACATGCCACCGCTCCCATGGACTGGTGATCCAGCTAGTACTTAGTGTCTGAATTAATGTTTGGAATTGTTGCTGCTTTCTTTGTAACAGAGACGAGAACCCAGATGGTTTGGGTTATTGGTAATGGATTCCAGTGCTCTGAAATCATTCACTCAAATCCAACTCCAGTCTGTAGTAACCCAAAGTAATTATTATTTGATTGCTAGCCGGTGATGTAAAGTGAGTTGGTCATCCCAGCCTGGGTGGACAGATGTCCAAGTTAAACAGCACCAGCTTAACAACTGCCAGCAACTCTTAGAAATTCTGTAAAGAATATTGCTGAAGACACTTAGATAAATTGGGTTGGGAGTTTTCTTTTCTTGCTGGTCATTTGAATGGAGAAAGAAAGAAATCCAGAATGGAAAGCCAGTGCAGACTCTGTGGACTCTTACCTGCAAATGGATTCTTTGGGAGCACAGCTGCTGAGTGCAGAGTGAGGAGGAAAAGGCTGTTCTTTGTCACGGAACTTTTTCTGCCTCCTCTCTGTACGAGTGCAGAATGCCCCAAAGGCAATGTGTTGATGTGACAGTGTTGTGTGCTTGTGGGTGGGCATAAGTAATTACTCAGTAAAAATGTTTCTGTCTGCCTTCTAACTCTGTGGGGTTTTGTGTAGGTTTCCTTGGACCTTATGTTTCTCTACTTAAAAAAGCCCACACGTTTCAGTTGTTTGTATTGATTTTGTTCCCTTTTTAAACTTCTGATGGCACAAAAATTCTGATTGTGGGAGTAAGGCAGAAAGAGATTTGGCTATGCGGAGGGCCAGCAGATCATCTTTAGATAATCTAAAATCCCATTTGTGTTCTCCAAGCAAAACAATGCATAACTGCATCATAAATGATCCCACTGGAACAGATTGCTCAGGGAAGCTGTGGATGCTCCAGCCCTCGAAGTGTTCAAAGCCAGGTTGGATGGGGTCTTAAGCAACCTGGGCTAGTGGAGGTGTCCCTGCCCATGGCAGGAGGGTTGGAACTAGATGGTCATTAAGATCCCTTCCAACCCAAACCGTTCTATGATTCTGTAACTTCCACAGCGCACTCTTCTGTAGTAATATTCACCCTTTCTGTCCTTCAGAATTAAGAAACTCATCCTACCTCTTTGTAGCTCTTCATTAGCTAAACAGATCAAGTAAAAATACTGATCTGTTTGGCTTCAGTGTCTAGGCGAGATGATGTAGACACACGAGATGGGAACATGAGATTCTGTCGCCTGCAAATCTGTTTATCAGACGTGAATGTTGCCATCACCTGACAAAAGCAATACGAAAGAAATGGGTATGTGGCACAGATTTTCATCACATACCTAGGAGAGAACAAAATTTCTTGACCTTTTTAGCAACCTTTAGAGATAGAATCAGGAGATGTGGTTTACTTGACCTAAAGGTTCCTTTTTTTTCCCTACTACTGGAAGAGAAACCCTATTGTCAGGTGAACTTTTGGCTGTGGCCAAAGGTCTTCCATTACTGTCTTTTATCTCTGAGGCTTGGCTTTGAGCCATGCACATGCGCTCAGTTTGCTTGCTTTGACTCTCGGTTGTCCTTTGTATTGTCAGAAATTTAGCATCAACCTTGCCAAAGCTGCTTCTTTATTCCTTGTGCTATAGTCAGGACTGTAAAATGGCCAAAGAGCATTTGCCAGGGCAGCTTTTTCCTGGAACCTGTTGTAGGCACCCACTGACCTAAACGTCCCCAAATGGGCATACCTCCTGACTTGGGGTCAGCACTAAGTGTCCTCTATCTTACATGAGCTTGCCAGGCCTTGCACCCGACCTTGATGTGGAAGTAGAAGCTGGTGAGAACCTTAATAGCAGTTGAATAAATTCATTGTACTCGTGTTTTCTTCCTTAGCTAGTAATAGCTGTTCAATATAATTCTTCGGTGTTTGTATTAGTGATGGCACAGACTTTTAGGTGATTTCTCTAGGATCTGTAGAATATAAAAAGCTGTGAAGAAAGGCTGCTTCCGAAATTATCATACTTAATACATTTCTCCTTCACAAAACAAATTTTGTGTTCCAGAGGAAACAAACTTCAAATGAATTGACTTGACTTGATTGGGCTGTTGTGTATTAAGACTGGTGTTACCCTCCATTTCAAACTCCCAGTCGCATTAACGGTAACTGGTGATGTTAGTGCTGTTATTTAGACATAACATTGCTACGTGTGTTGGTATAAACTTCAATAACCATGAGGTCATTGAGAAAAATCTCAGCAGTTAGTGGCATATGAGTCAAGTAGCCTGCGAGAGAGGAGTAAAAGGCAACTATTTTGTTCCCTGGCCAGTGATCTCTGCTACTGAAATGGGATCTCAGTTCCTTGACCCTGAAAATAGGAGCAACAACAGAAGAAATAAATGCTGTAAACAGCTCTATAATGAAACCTCTTAGACAGCCTGTCAGCGTGTGCTGATCTTTTGCCTTCACTTGCTGCTATGACAAATTAGGTTGACCTTTCCTTGCTAGCATCTTAGGAAAAAAACAACAAAAAAAGGTGCTAGAATTGAAAAAGAGCCTAAGGGAATTAGGTACCCAGTGCTTATTGAAATGTAGGTGGAGTTGGGCATTCAACTCTTATTACTGTCTTCTGTAACCTCACCCTCTATGAATTATACCATACTCTGGAGGTGCTGAGGACACCTGGGCTGGTGTCAGAGGGTTGTAAATTGGCCAAATGATAAGAGCAATATACTTGAAAAATCAAGATTGATGCTTTCTATGCATTAGATTAGAGAGGCAGAAGCAGGAGAATTAACAGCAAAAGCTGCTAAATAAAGTTTGAGGAACTGCTAACTGTGTTTTATGGTTCTCTTCAGAAAGCATTCAGTGCAGGGCAGCACTCAGTGGGGATTGAGAACCCTTCCAGGGTTGTCTTCATCAAACAACATATTTCTTACCTGGCAGTTGCAGATTCCTAGAGTTTCAGTCCATCCTGCTTTAGATTTTTCAGTTGTCGTGTATCTTTCCGTAGTTTACTAGATGATTTCTGTTCCCCCTCCTCACCACTCTTGTGGTAGCTTTGTATTCTTACCTATGACAGGATGCAAAGTGAAAATACACAGGACATTAACAGGGACTTGAGGACATTGTGTTGGACACCAACAGTATTTACCACCTGTATTTCTAGTGTGCATCCTATCATGGTCTTTATCAATGCATAATAATACCCTCTTTTAAAACATTTCTCCTGATGCAACTGTAATTAGGACTGTAGAGCATCCTTGGGGGCCAGCCTGGCTCTCAGTTCAATCAGCAGGAGCAGAACTGATCCCCTTTAAAGGGCACCACATTTGTGCGGCAGCACCATGAGCTAGTTTGTTGTTTTCCCTTCTGTTAACAAATAAAAGGAGGAGCGAGAAAGAGAAATAATGTTGTGGAGAGGGAATGTTCATCTTAGAACAAGGATGAAGATAAAGATGGATAAACAGGGCAATTTGTGAGTTTTATTCTCTATCCCACTTAATGGGCTGCAGTTATAGAAAGAAATGGAGGTCTCGGTTAATCTTTATATTGTCTCCTTGTTTAAGCACACAGTTACTTCAAATTAAATTAGCCTTTTGTATCTTGCTGGAAATGATACAGTTCCAGTGGTGTGCTTGTTTAGTTTTCATTGGTCTAGAGAAGCAGAGTTTCTCCCACTTTTTCCCCTCTGGGATGTTTAAAAATAAAGGCATCACCTTTCCGCTTTCATGGCCTGAAAAGCGTAGGAGTGAGGAATAAATTCACCATAGTTTGAAGAAATCCTGTTCAGAAAACCAATGGGGAACATGACAGAGAGTTAGAGAGACCTCTCCCTCAGAAGAAGAGTAATATATATTTTATTCCTTTATTAATATTTCATTGGCAAGAAGGTCAAAATCTACATTTAAATGGAAATATTTAAAAAGCAGAAGCATAATATTTGACTATCTGGAGCTTTTATGAGTTAGAGAAAACCGGAGGCTTGAACACATTGGTTCAAAATTCGTGGGGTGGGCTGGGAATTCCTCGTGAAATTTATACAGCGAAGGAATCCTCCATTTGCCTTCATCGACACCTCCGATAAAGGGTTTATGTTCTTAATACAGAGCTCCCATTTAATTTAAAAATCCTTTTAAGTATGTCATGTCAGCTAGAAAAGAGTCTTTAGATGAGATAGTCTGTCACCGCTTAGAACATTATCTTGGTAGATAGAGCGATCCATGGCTTATGACGACGCTGCGTTACTTCTTCAGGGAATGGGGGAGGTGGAGCGCTGCTGTGGGTGGTGTCGACAGAGACTGGGGTGTCGGGGACCCTGCCCTCAAAGAGCTTGGCAAGAGGGAATGGGGATCACCAGCACTGCCTCTTGTTCTGGCTGGAGCTGGAGTCTCATCAGGGCACCTCATCCTGAGCCCATCTGGGTGTATGGGAACATCTGTGTGATTTTGAGAGTGAAATCCATCTGTGTGGAGAGGATCCTGTAGATCACTTAAGCCAATATATGAAGTGGCACGAACAGTCCCTGCCTTCTACACAGAGGCTGATTTGTAACACACTCTCTTTTCAGTCCTAGTAGTTTTGGGTTTAATGTCAGTGACTTGGGGCTGAGATTCCCAGACTGTGGCAGCTATACCACTACCCTTAGGTAGCGAAACAACAGGGGAAAAGGAACTAAAAATCCCAGTAGACTGTGTTTTCCTAATACGATGATCCAAATCGATCATCTGTCCAGCAGAGAACTGCTTGTGCCTGCACCCTGTATTCATCCGAGAGGACAAGGCCATGCTGGGTGGCATCGCTGTGCCCATGCCCAGCCCTGTAGAGAGCCAGGAGCTGCTGCTGGTCCTGCTGGTGCCTTTCTGTACTGGGCACATCATTGTCTGTCTGTCTGCCAGGGAGATACCTGAGCAAACAATTTGAGGATGCCCAGCTAAAGGGACACATCAGGTAGCCCAGGAGAGGAAAACGGGCCAACTTCATTCCCAGGGACAGTATTGATCCCTGGCTGCTCTCAACGCGTCCTGTTCACCAGCTCGATGCCGTTGGCTCTGGCAGCAGCCGTGGGCTCAGCGTGCTCTGCACAGCAGTGATAACATTGATTCCGTACCCGTGTGGCAATATTTGATCGAGTCCCACTGCTGGGCAGAGAGCTCGTTGAGGTTTTTTTGTTGTTGGGTTTCTTGTTTGGTTTGGTTTTAAATCAGCATTATATTGACTAGTAGCAGACCGCTGAGTATTCGTGCAGTTTGGGATGCTCTGCTTGCTGTGCCACCACTGATTTCCAGCACACCTGAGCCTCTCCTGCGTGCTGGTAATGGTGGGAAACGGTCCAGAGGAGCTCGATGTAAGAGCCTGGTGCAGTTCAGAGAGATTCTACTGCTGCTTGACAAGCTTGTAACCAGATTCCAGTTTGTGCTGCATTGCCCCTTCGTGTAACCCTATTAAAGAGCTGTAAATAGTAATATAAATGATGTTACAGTCATTTGTTTTGATGTTTCTGAGCCTTTAATAAATCAGCTGCAGCTTGGTTAATAGGAATATGAGAGTGTGGTGGTTGTTGCCAGCAGCTGCTAGTAAATTACAATGCAGTCATCTGTTTTACAAGGGAATTAAATGTTTGTTCTCTTGCTCCCTCTCTCTCTTGCTGTTTTTTAAAGCATCAGCATCAGGCACAAGCCCCTGTTCTTTCCTAGGCATCCTCTTTGCTCTTTTTACACTTGGCTGGGGTGGCAGGGAATGCATCCACAAGGAGTCTTGAGTCTTTGCGATGTGTCACCTCCGTCTTTCAGCATTGCTCTGTGTGTATCATCCAAAGTAAAAATTGCTGTGTTTGATTTTGCTTGGATAACAATTTCTTTTGTGGGTTGTCATTAGCGTTTGGTTCTGGGACCTACAACACAGACCTCCTAGAGTTGAGCTGAAGAAGTGATTTCCTTGGTGGGCAGCTAAAAGAGCCTGGTTTTGAGTTTGGACCAGCCACATACTGTGCCAGCCTGATACACTTGCCTGGTCAGAGATTTCTTCAGGCTTTAGGACTCTCAAGAGCCAACTCCAGGGCTGATTATATATGTTAAATGTCTGGTATTACAGATGCATCAGTCAAAATTAATTACTCATTTCAGTTTCTTTTGTAGGTTGTGATCAGAACCGAATGCTTATAGCTGCAGTGGGTTGAGATAACACATACATGTGATTGTTTTAGCAAGATGTCTGCTAGAAACTGGTTGAATTGAAAGCATCAAAGTCCAGAGAAGCTCCTTGTCATTCTTTTGAGGCTTTTCATAAGCACTTGTCCACCAAAAGGCTACCATAGAGTCAGCTACCCTCTGTGCTACCTCCTTTTGCTTCATTCCCTTGTGAAGGGGTTGTGTGGAACACTTCCAATTTCAGTATGAAAAATTGATCTCATCTTCCAGTGCTGTACTTAATACTAGATAAACACATAAATGTGGTCTAGGGCTTTAAACTTGTCTGAATTAACCAAAATAGCTCCTAGAATGCTATTAAAAAGGTGTGATTTCTTTATTTGGTGAAGGAGGCTTTGGCTGTGCTCTTTATATCGTAAAATGTTTCCATACTGTAGAGCGGTGATCATTTCTTCTGTCTCTCGTTGCAGCTGTGTAATAATTCACATACCCAGACCAAATATTGCAATTAAAATGCAACATAGAAGATGGTTCGCTGTTTTCTGAAATTCCTCCCTGGCTTTCAGCAGCATCTGCCTTTCCCAGGGTGACCAAAAAAAGCTAAAGCTGGAACCAGCTACATCTTTCTGGAGACATCTGAGTTAAAAATTCTCCTCTGACAAGAAAGGGCAATCTCACATAGACTTTGCTTTGGTCTTGGAGCTCAAGCTGCTGTTCCCAGTGTCCACAGGCAGCTGGAGAAGATGCTTTAGTGCAGAGCTTTAGTGTAACTGGAGCAGTTGGAATGTCCTCTCTCAGGTTAAAGGCTCTGGGAAGGAGCTGTAGTGAACTTCTGCAGGTGAACACTAACTTTGCACTCACAACTGGTGCACTGGGAAGTAGGTGCAATCCAAGGATAACGTCGCTAACCTATGCAGCCGTATCTTTATAAATATTTTAAAGGAGAAATAATTACACTGGTTGATGCAGGTACTGTTCCATGGAGACTGATTATTAATACTTCTGTTTATGTCCTGTGGTCTGCCTTAGAAGAAGCTCTTTGGT
The DNA here is from genome assembly GCA_013389965.1 of Todus mexicanus. NCBI lineage: Eukaryota > Metazoa > Chordata > Aves > Coraciiformes > Todidae > Todus > Todus mexicanus. The sequence continues at coordinate 5,344 of WEIS01075635.1, read as the reverse complement.
TTCTGAGGGTGATTTTCATGCAAGGTTGCACTTCATAATACGTTTGAGATCCAATTTGGAGAAATAAATGTTGTTGCATTGGTATTACTAGCTGTTGTCAACCCTCAAACATAGGTTTTGTGGAAGGTGACATTGCTTGACAGATGAATTCCCTGCACGTTTGATCGAAGGGCCACTTAAGTCCATGCTGTGGTGGTGGTATTTTTTTTTTTACATTTCTATTAACAAGAAATGTATTCTGGTTACTCAAAAATCTAAGCCAAGCCCAAACCAGTAACGCTTAAGCACAAGTTCACGTTGTATTGAAGATCTGGAATTGTAAGAATGTGTAACTGCCTGTTGGTGATACCTTCTGAAAGCAAAATTTCGGTGTGAAAGATGATTTATTAATAAATAGCAATTGAATCGGAAAAGGGCAGAGATTTCTGGTGTCACACTCTGACCGAGGCCATCTCAGTTTCCCTACCGAAATCAGTGGCTGAAATCCTGCACACGTCAGTGGGAGAGAACGAATCTTACAGCAGAGGTTTGTGCTCTTCTCATTGCTCAGCTCGGCTGTGCATCATTAAGCCTGAAAGTGCTTTGCTGAACTCAGAGTGGGGCTGGCTCTGGTAATGGCCCATGCAGTATGCACAGTCCGGTGACCTGATGGGATTTCCAGCTTTTACTCTACTACACTGTGAAAAGAACATTGTTATAGCAAAGTCCATTGGAGGCAGGTTGCAGTTTGATGTTTTAAGTCCCAAACCTAGAGGGATTTTATGGAAGGCATTTGTGTAAATATGCAGTCTCAGTTAGAAGTTATCGATAACGTAAAGCACGTTCTATTTCCTTCTGTAAAATGCATTGTCTCAGCCAGGTATCCAGGGTAGTGGGGCACTCTCTCAGTGCAAGCTCCCCATGGGGTTTGGTTCATTTGCTGATGTTCTCCAGACACGCTTTATGAGCTCCGCCACAAATTTGTAAGGGTGAATGAAAATGACTGTATTTCATACTTCCATGGGCTGGTGTTTTCTATTTAAAAGCCAAACAAGTGTGGACTTGGCTATTTAAAAGCCAAATAAGTGGGCTGTGGTTTCTAAGGAGAAAAACCTCAACTATGGCTTCTAGATTAAATCAGTGCTTCATCTCTGGTGATGTCCACTCAAGCCATAACCGTCAGAGGTTCCATGTGTGTTGGAAGGAGTGCTCCCTCTTTAGCCTGAAGCTGCACCAGGGGAAGTTTAGGTTGGATGTTCAGAAACGCTTCCTCACAGAAAGGAGGATAAAACATTGGAATGGGCTGCCCAGGGAGGTGGTGGAGTCACCATCCCTGGAGGGGTTTAAAAAAAGACTGGATGCCACACTTAGTGGCAGGGTTTAGCTGAGTGGTGGGGGTAGGTCATAGGCTGGACTCGATGATCTAAGAGCTCTTTTTCAGCCTTAATTATTCTAGGATTCTATAATTCTATGAGCTGCTTTGTTTCTGGTGCCACTCTGAGAAGAAGCTGCGAATCTGCAGTGTAATTCCTGCCGGCTTGTGCTGTGGTTGAACCGAGATGGAATATTAGCTTCATTCTGCTGCCTTCACAGGCAGTTTCTCTTGCTACATTATTCTGTACTTACCCTGGAGTGCCTGCCCACTTGAGCTGCGAACAAAAGGCAGCCTCCGCCGGCTCTTGTGTCCCTCCTGTAAAGAGCTGCTACAGAGACAGTCTTGTGAATCTCTTCCAAACTGGTGTCACAGTGAAGCTTTTTCTCTCATTTAAAGTGTGGAGGTTGTTGTTTGCCTTTTCCTGCTGTTGTATTGAGTCAAGCAGGGACGCCGTGTATGTGTCTAAATGATTTTCTGTGTGCTAGATCGAACGCCTGGCAGTATAAGCTTGTTTGAAGGCACATGTGGGTAGCAGTCTGTGGTCCTACGGCAGGACGTCGCCTGCTCCCTCTATCCCATAATTTGGGTATGCTTTTTGCAGGCTTAGATTTGCTCAGTGCTTTAGAAGGAGGGGTCACAAGTAGGGTGCAAAGAGAATGAATGAAGCAAAACCAAAGAACCAAAGCAGGGAGCTATATGAGGGTCTGTGTTAATAATATTAATGATAATAGTAAAGATAATCTATAAATAAGTAGTGGCTCCGTGAACAGAAATGTACAAGTTCTTATCTGTGGCTCCTGGGTGTTCGTAAGGGATCTATGAAGCATCTGGGGGAGGGATGAGAAGGAGGGGCAGAAGCAGTTGCCGCATGGGCACGGCACATCTGCTTTGTGCTATCTCCAGGACAATCCGTAGTCCCCCAGTGAGACTGTGCTCAGGAGAGTGGAGTTTAGGGAACAAGTCCAGTGCAGTGCTGTGGTTTTGTGTCTTGTCTTTGCTTTGCCCTTGTCATGCTTGAATTTCTCAGCGTAGCTCTTACCCACCACTGCTGACTTGTGCTGATCTGGCTCCAGCTACTGATACCCTTGACTGGGCTTTGAGGTCTAGTGGGGAAGTGCCAGCTCCGACAGCTCTGGGTTGTCACTGGAGACCACACAATATGAGGATTATCAAGGTGCAAAGGTTCTTTGAGGTAAATGCACTTTGGGCTTTGATAGTTCTGTCGCAGTCTCTGAATTTGGGAGACCCATCTCTCCATGTGTAGCACATGGCAGCAATGCAGGGTGGTCTGGAGCTGCCCCGGGAAACGCTTGAATAGCCAGTATGTGTTCCTGGGTGTGTTAATGCACTGGGAACTGCAGCCCTGGGGTCTGCCTCTGTCAGCTGGAGATAATCTGCAAATAGTATCTCTAAGTGATCTGAATAAAAACTCAATCTCTGTGCTTAAGAGAGTAATGTCTCTGTAAACAGGGATGCTCTCTGACAACGGCAATGAACTCGGAGATGACTGACTGATGATCAGTGCTTTCCAGATTAATGATGTCAGGTAAATGAGATTAGAATTACATTCTTGGAGTAGTTTAGGTTGCGGCACTTTCAATTTACATTAATTTCAGGTCATGGTAACTTTTCTCTCTCCTGTTGCCGAAGGGCAGAGAATTGGAAGCTGATCTCCAGCACCCCAGTTCTTCCTATTGCTGTGCATCTTGTGTTCAAGACAGATTGCTGGAAATAGTTTTTCCATGAGCTTGAATAAATCAGACTTAATGTATGAAGACTTGAAATGCATTTTCTAGACTGTAGGAATATATATTTTGTAACAGATGCCATACAAATGCCTTGTGTCCTGTAAAAATATATAGACATTTTGAATGTGATGGGAAATTGCAATTTATAAGAGCATCAAGATTCTTCAAGCCAAAAAGCTACAGACAGTTGTAAGAAAGATTGTCTTGTCTGTCAGTGCAAATGCTATTATACAACTGAATCATAACTGGCTGCACTTGACTAGCTGGATCTGAACTTCTGTCAGCTGTTACAGACAACTCAATTCTTTTTGTAGGGTTGTGGGGTTTGTTTCTCTTCCCTCTGGGAACTCAGCTGAACTTATTCTCATATGGAGATCTCTGCCATGGCTGGAGCATTTTGTTTAGATATTTAAGGTGGTTACTATTTGCTGCATTTAGACTTAGTGGGAAAGTTGTGCTGCATAATCTGAGATCTGACTGATAGAAATCAGCTCTACTGGCTGCTGGTGCTGTCTGGTCCTCAGCTTTGAGTACGCATGGAACTGTTCTGTTGAAGGAGCTGAATCCTGGCCCAGCTAAAACCAAGTGTTACTTGCTGAGTTTCCAGAAAAGGTGTTTAATGCTCGAAACTGGGTGCAGCTTTGAGGTCAGTATCCACCAAATGTTGAAACACAGGAAGGATGTCTTCTGGTGTTGGAGGGTTCTTTCATTTAAACCACGAGCTGGAACTAAAACTATTCAATCTAGTGGGACTTTTTCTGGCGTGATTCCCAATCCTGTTAAGAGTGACATGAGTTTGGCATTTTGACTTAAATTAAGAATTCCCACCAGCTTTCAAGAAGCCTAAACCCAGATTTTGATTATGGCTGTTCCTGTAACACATTGATATGACTCCAAAATAGGTATTCCTTGGGCTTCTTGTCCTCAAAAACTTGGATCGTTTTGGTTGGTGTTTATTAGCATGATGTTAAGCCTTGAATGTCAGTAAGAAAAGTTGGGAGAGATTTCAAAGAGCATCACATGAGCTGTGTAGCTTAGCTTGGGGTGTGGAACTTGACCCAGTCCATCCAGGGCCTCTTAATACAATCAACAGAGTTGGCAGAGCATTGAAATCCAAGTTGTATTTGAAACACCACACCAGGCAACTTGAGTCCTCAAGGTTCTTCCTTGTAATCTTCCTTTTTATTGCAAATTAGCCCATTAAAGCTACCTACAAGTAGCCTCAGTGGAGAGTATCTGTACATTTAAATACAGAGTGGTCCTCCGAACTTCAAGAATTACATTGTAGTAGTTTGGCTGGACAATTTAAATACTATAAATCTTCCTGTCAATGTAAAAATGTCATCTTTCTGCCATCCGAAAATCTGCCCTTGTCCATACTCTTCTTTATAGGGAAGTGGTTGCTGTAAAGTCTACTGTTGAAATGCTGAGGTTAGAGGGCTCAGCTCTATGACAAGCTGGTGGTTAAATACTGGAGGTAACACGCTATCAGAAGCGTGGTTTTTTGAAATGTAGTGCATGAATAGTGTGGTTTAAATTAAAAAAAACAAAGAAAATTAAAAAATGGTTGTCAGCTAAAAGCAAAGCCTGCTTTGGAAAAGGAATAAAAAAAAAATCACAAAGTGTCAAAATATTTAAAAAACCCCAAAAAACAAACAAAAGTTCTGTTAAATAGCATTTAAAAGTTCATCAACAAATATTTGACATATGTTTTGTGCTGTGTCAACATTAGTTGAAACTCCCGGTATGTTTACCTTTGGTAATACTGTTTTTTTCCCTTAAGTAGGTTATTTATTTTTCATGAAACACAAGTAATGAGACCAAGGAGTTTCTGTCTACCCCTCGGCCCTCCCTCCTCCTTAGGAGAGGAGGCTCGTTCACTAATCCTGCTCCAAAAGGACAAAAAAAAAAAAAAAGGAAGACTGTAAATCCCATTTTTAACTCCCAGCAAATCCTGCGAGCATCTGAGCACGAGTGTTCTCAGTGTAACAGCACAGCAGTAAAATTACATTGACCTCGTCAACTGTAACAGCTCTCATTTAGCAGCTCCTACTCCACTTAGCACCGTACCGTTCTGCAGGCATCATTATACTTTGAACTTGTGGCCTGGCTTGTAGAGAAGCGGAGCACCCAGAGCTGCTTTTGATGTCGATGGGAAGTGTGGGTGCTCAACGGCCTATGAAAATTGAACCGTTATCGTTCAGAGCACCTTTAACAGAAGACTTCAGAGCGCTGAGATTAA